>JBBMOE010000037.1:4822670-5065247 GCA_037975065.1 Chaetodon trifasciatus
TTATTATTATTATTATTATTATTATTATTATTATTATTATTATTATTATTAACCCTTGTCCCATAATTCACACTGGTTGTAACAGTTAGTCACGTTTTCACGTGCAGTGCTTTCATCTGTCCACTAGATGTCAGTATGCTGTTGGAGAGTCTTACATATGGACGTCCACCAGTTTCTTTGGGAACAGTAGCAGTTTGCTTATTGTACTTCGTCATCACAATGTAACCCAACCAAAAAGATTTTCTATCCACTGAATATTACTCAAACTAGTTCCAGTGGTGACTGACAAAAGAGTGACATTTCACATTCGCTTGTCTAAGTATTGGTGACAATACTTAGATTCTTCAGCATTACTTTTGACACTTTTGACTGTTTGAAACACTACCACTTATTCCTTTTTTTCCCTTCCTTTTTATCAGAGCTTGTTGGTGTTTTTTTTTCCTCCTGTTGCACCATTTAAACAGGATTTTAAGGTTCATTTTTCAAATGAAAGGATTATGGTACAAATCTGCTTAAACTCCCTCAGAGGATGCTGTTAGTCTGTTATTCCATACTTAAACTCTCAAAATAACGTTGCTCAATACCCCTTAAACAAAAATGTCAAGTGTGACATAAATGAATGTAGCTTTTGCTTGAAGACTTCACAGCCCCTGGTGTCCAGCAGGGGGCACTCTCATCTGTAGTACCCAGCCTACACTGACATCCCTCACTTATTTCATGCTTGTTCATTTCCTACAATCTTGTTGTGCAGAGTAAGGAGAATTGATTTATTTTCTCAGCATCCCAGAGAATGAAATAGCACTCATACTGAAACAGTGGCTCTAAAGTTTGGGCTGATTTTTATTTTTATTTTTTTGCTGAAGATAGGTAAATCTGCCCTTCTTCTTTTTCACAGCCAGGGAGGAATAAGGTCATCACTTACTTGCAGCCTTTCAATGTTCCTGTGAATTCTTTCCCACACACTACCAACATCTACCATATTTTTTCTCTCTGTAGTTCACCTTTACTCAGGGAGGAGATGTGACTGTTTTCATGGTCGAGTCTGACAAGTCAAGTCCAGGGCTGGGCCCACCATGTAGTGAAAACCTGACTGTCACAACACCTCTCATGCATTAAGTTATGGAATTAAATATTTCACAATTGTGCATGCATCCTATTTCCAATACGTTTTTATTTTATTTTATTTTTTACTAATAAAAGCCATTACTAGAGCTAATTGAACCCAAATGTATGGAAAAGAGCCACTACAGCAGGCCCTCCGTCCTCCTACAGCCTGCACTCAGGGTGTATTTATACTCTGAGGTCTGCACCAAAGATCTGCTCTGCTGTAGCACGACTGTGTCACTCAGGGCTGGTGGTCCCTAGTCACGACCTAAATGATGACAAAATTCTGCAGCACGGGAAGCTGACGTCACCGCGGTACAGTCACCTCCTCGGTGACGTCACTCGACGGAGGATGGGTGGCAGCAGCCGGGGTTAATGCCATCTGCTGGATGGACTCAGCCACTCAGCCGGCATTACGTCATCGGGGAGAAACCGGTGCCAGCTCCGGATCGGTATAGCCTGAGAGTCTGGATCTGAATGCAAAACGAGCCGAGAGGGGGGCTCGATTCTGACTGAGGCTATTATTGGACAGGAGCTGTTTGATGGAGCAGGCAGCTTCAACGTCTCTAAGATTATCTGACAACAGTTATACAGTCCTCCAAAGTTTCTCTTACGCCTCAAACTTTCAATTTGTTTGACTTAACCAATGTGACAAATAGAAAGTTCACCCATAAAATAAGATAAAGGAAGAAATGCTGCATCAGTGTGCTTTGTCCCTGTAGACATGACAGATAATGAAAGATAATATAACACTGCACAGAACTGTCACAATGCTCAGTTTTAGTTTTACCGCCCTCAAGACAACACTTGCTTTGCAGCCAGGTGTAACAGAACACACACAGAGACTAACCACACATAAAACAATGTAATCGCAATAAAAAAGGAAGCTCATGCTAAAGCCCACCACACTTCCTCACATTAAATGTACATCAAGTGACAAGAAGAAGGGACAGCAAGAGTTTAACTGGCATAAGCAAAACACGTAGGGCAAAAAAAAAAAGCATCTTAAAATGAAATAATCAACACGTGGGCACCAGCTGCTTGTGCTAAACAGAGGAGGGTTATCTGATCAGCCGTGTTTCTGGAAGCCATGACGAAGCCATGAGGCAGGTACAGCACGGATACTCTGCAGGCTGAGAGCTCCACGGCAAGAAGTGGAAGACCCAGTGTGAGACCGACCACGGTGCCGTTCAGGCCAGCTGCTGTCCATGGTGCTGAAACTGATGAATGGCTGAAGCCTAACGACGGACAGCTGAATCATGTCTCTGCTGTCACTGCGATGTAAGCTGCACGTGGTTTATAAAACACGCTCTAATGTCTGATTTATTTGAATGACTGAAAGCGACCAAGTATCGCGAGAATCGAATATTCCAGCTGGTTATGACTGTTAAAGGCACTCCGGAACTTCGTGTGCCGAGTGTGTGAGTGTGCCTCCCTGCGCGTGTGTTTGTGCGTGTGGTTGATGAAACACCAGGGCACGCGTGTGTTTGCTTACTTGCTTGCTTGTGTGTGTGTGTGTGTGTGTGTGTGTGTGTGTGTGTGTGTGTGTGTGTGTGTGTGTGTGTGTGTGTGTGTGTGTGTAGCAACAGCAACGGTCGTGCTTGCATATGATGATGGTGAGGACCCCATTCTCACATGAGTAAGCGCGCCTCCGCAAAAAGAGGAGAGGAAGAGGAGGGCTGCATTCCCATTGACTGAGAGAGAGAGAGAGAGAGAGAGAGAGAGAGAGAGAGAGAGAGAGAGAGAGCAGCAGCAGCACGGACTCCGCCTATACCGCCGTAACATCCAGCTCCAGTCCGACGACGGCGGAGGCACCACAGTCCAGCGAGTGATCCAGGGGCCCCCTCAGCTCGACTCAACTCCAGGCGTGAAAACGGAGATGGGCTCCCCGTGAATCCAGGCGGTGGAGGGGAGAGGCGGGCAGGCGGGGGGTGGGGGGGAACGACGACGAGAGTGTGGTGGGAGATACACCCAGAGAGGACAAACAAAAGCACAACCGAGGGTGCCTGCAACCATGAGCGGCTTGCACTATTCGCCAGAGCTGCGGCTGCCGCTGCCGCTCTGCCCGCGGACCATGTCGTGAGGTGTGGCTCGGAAGCGCTCCGGGGAACCTGTCAGCCGAAACGACTCGCCGAGGAGGAGGAGAAGGAGGAGGAGGAGGAGGAGGAGGAGGAGGAGGTGGGGTGGTGGTGGAAAAGATGTCCGCTTCGGTGGGGCCCCAGGGTGGCCCTCGCCCACCCACCGTGCCGCCATCCATGCCGGATCTACCGGACCTCAGCCACCTCACGGAGGAGGAGAGGAAGATCATCATGGCAGTGATGGCTCGGCAAAAGGAGGAAGAGGAGAAAGAACAAGCCATGCTAAAGTAAGTGCAACATTTTTCCTTTTCCGCGGAAGTTAGAACGCGTAACGCATAGCAATCCCCGTTAGAGAGGCGTCCCTTGTACAGCGAGCAGCCCATTACAACCCAGTGTAACCACTGGAGTGGTCAGCCCACACTCCCATCCCATCCAGTCACCATCAGCCGATGCAGCTCTG
Organism: Chaetodon trifasciatus; assembly: GCA_037975065.1. Lineage (NCBI taxonomy): Eukaryota > Metazoa > Chordata > Actinopteri > Chaetodontiformes > Chaetodontidae > Chaetodon > Chaetodon trifasciatus. The sequence goes on from JBBMOE010000037.1 coordinate 4,826,313, forward strand.
CTCTGCCATCATTTTACACTTGTAGGTTCGTTTTGAAGAGGTGGTGTGTTCCCCAAAATGCACCCACCAATATAAGGCACAGTGGAGCAGTAAGAAGTCAGGATCAGCAGAAACACGCCGGCTCGCCTGCTGAGGCTCGATGCTGATCGAATGGATCGATAAATGAGAACAATATACAGTCACAGTCAGTGGAGATGACCCGAAACAGGGTCGAACGTGTTACAGGTGTAGATAGGGCCGTGAGATGAGGTGTGACAGTGCTGTGGTGGAGGTGGGAGAGAGAGAGAGAGCGAGAGAGAGAGAGAGAGAGAGGTGGGGGTACTGGTGATGAATCATAGCATTATCCATCCTTCACCTACTCGTTTTCATCAATGGGGGCTGCACCCCATCCCTCAGTTTACACATCCAACACGGCTGATTTTCCTTTTACGCACGCATACAGGCTGGAGCGGCTTTACCAGGGGAGATTTTTGCAACCGCGAGGGGAATGTGTGTGCGTATGTATGTGTGTGTGTGTGTGCGTGAGAGAGAGAGAGAGAGAGAGAGAGAGAGAGAGAGAGAGATCGCTTCGACAATAATGGCAACAACAATGACATTATAGCTCACAGGCCTGGAGCGACACAAAGCGTTTTGTAAGGCCGACAGACTGACGGTGGTGAGGCGGTGTGTGCCATCATTTGTGCTCCCCTCGGCGGTGAGAGGGAGATGGGGTGTGGTTGGGAATCTTAGCAGGCCTGAGCCGGACACGATACAGATTAGAAAAGAGACGGCTTATATTGGAGCACGTTTGAAAACCCTCTGACTGTTCGTCAAATGTCAATCCATGGGCAAATACGAGGAATCAGTTTAAGAATAGGAATAACCACTGATATGTTACAGAAAGACGCCAGAGGCTATACGGACACTGCAAGCCACTACAGGAGCATGATGGGAGCATGACAGGAACTAGCTATAAATTACTTTAAAGTCACTGTGAGATGTTAGAGAGACATTACAGTGTTTTGTCAGCAGTGCTGGCAGTGCTACAGCTCACTCATACAGGGTTGATTATATTACAGTTTGATGCCTCAAGGGTTTCCACCACAAGCAGCGGCCGTTTGATCCACCAGAGCTAACAGTGAGCTGTATCCACACCTGCACTGGAGCATGTGGAGGCCCTGTTTTCAGCCCCTCCAGCACTCCGGCTTGCTTCGATTCTAATGGCTGTTTTCATTTCCTGACTGCAGCCTAAAGGGAAGCTGGGAGAGAGCCGCGTCAGGCCCCTTGAGAGGAAGTGATGTATTTAATGTTCCATGAGGCACAGGCTCAGGTTCAGTCAATAATGGCTTCATCATCTGGCTAATCATTAATGGGACCAGCACGCCTCGGTCAGAGCAGAAATGGGATTTTAGAGAAATATGCAAATAATGGCTGCTGAGCAGTGCTGAGGCAGTCTTTGATATTTACTACTGTATTTTTTCCAAGTTTACTCTGCAGGATGCTGAAAGGATGTGAGGAGAGGTAGAGGCATACATGGTAAAGCTTCAAGTCCCCCTGTTTGGCATTAATAAGCAGCATACAAACATGCAGTGAATGGCTTGTAATATGCTATAAGCAGCTATAAGTGTGTATGAATGTACAGTATTTCACAGCTTTTTTATTGTCAGTCACTATTTGTTTACACACCAGCCTCCACCAGTGGGTGCCCACTGGAGAAGCTATGGTTGTTGACAAACATTACACACTTATATGTACAGCTGCATTGTTGTGTGTCATGAAGCATTTATTAAAATACACTCCTTGATAATGCTAAATAAGCATTCTTAAGTAAAGCTTCGTCAGATATATAGATAGAGAGAAAGAGAAATGAGAGGAGTTTTATGCTCCTGTTCATGAGGTGAAAGCTGTATTCTGACTTCAGATGCATTCAGGAGGCACATCTTCCTCTGTGTGTGTTGGGAAGATTTTCAGATTTTTTTTGGCAAGACTGTGTGTATCTGTTTGGCTGAAGAGCTCAACTCAGTGTTACACACACTTGGTAATAGCTCTTTAGATGTAGCATGCATTTCAACTAGAAGCTTTGGTTCCTAGATTGCTGTCATTACCAGCAAGTGTGCACTTCCAGTGAGTCCTCCCAATGAAGCAATAACAAAATATAGTTTTATCATTGAAAGAGTTAAAATAGAGGCCTTTGTATAGAGTTGGCCTACACAGGGTGTTAATAACTGGTGTATAGTAAATGAGTCAGGGACAAACAGAAGATACAGGCAATCTGACACCTTCATTTAGTCAGGTTACTTCTTTTAATGGCAGTAAGTCCCAGACAATGGCAGTGTATTTACTAAAAATGAAAACAATGGCACCTGTCACACATGTTGTCACACCTGTGCGAAGCAACCAATCCACTCAAAAACAGACCAACAAGAAATCCAAAGTCAGAGAGCCACGATCATCCTGCACAGACACTTGAACTAATCACACATACTATGAGTAATATCAACAACTAAAATCCTTCAGAGGGATGTCTCTGTGCTTCTCAGGTCACAGCTGATCTAAGGAACCTTTTCTAGGATCTGGTGTCATAGCGATTAGCTGTGACTTCAACAAAGACAGCAATGCCTTGTAAATAAAAACATGCTGGTGCCTTTAGGATGTTGGTGACAACCATCCAACCTTTTCACTTACAGTGTAGGCTGTACAGTGTCTGTCGTGATGGGTCAAATGGCACTGTGGATGTCTCCATGGAGCAGATAGTTATGGACAGGGCAGGAATTCTGGTCCTCAAACCCTTCTGAACATCATATGCACATCTGCCTGTTGAGTTTCTTCTTTCTCTGGGTTTTCCCGGCTGATTGAACTCAAAGGCGACTGCCAATGTTATTGTCAATACCCTCATGCTGACTTTCCCATATTATTGAAAATTCTGATTAAAAAAAAAAACACCTAATTGGTCTCATGTACCACAGTTACATTGATTGCTGTGTAACTTATTGAACATAAACATTTGAATTGAAAATAATTGCAGTTTTTTCAATAGGCTCCATGTCATGTCACTCAGTGACTTCAGACCAATACCGATTTGTTACACCACGCTGGACAAATAGGACACACCTTTTTAAATTGGAATTTAGTGCTTCTTCTATTTTATATGAGTGACATTCTGTATTAAGCACATTGTTTAGTGGGGAGCTGATGATGTTAGTAGCTAACAAGTAAACCAAGTTGCACATGCACATTACTGCAAACCTTTCCTAATGCTATATAAGAAATATAAGAAAATGATTTGATAAAAAAAATGTTTCTATTTATCTTGAAGTGTCACACTCTTTGCTAAAAAGGCATTAATGCTTTTAGAAATGCATCAGCCTTTTTAAGTAAGCCTTTGGCCCTCAAAAACATTTGCTCCCTGCAAGCCAAGTGGCCTGGCCCCTAAAATTCTGAAATTCCAGGTCTGGTTATGGATTGTGATTAATGGACTATATACTTATTTTTCTGATTTTAGCAAAGAAACAAGCTGTTGGGTAAAAGAATCTGAATATGAGTGATGCTGTATGGCATTATATATACTTATGTGTCGTAATGTGTGGAGAGAACTATTTTTTGCCAAAAATCAATAGGATTAGAGGAGGAACAAAAAGATACTGGCATTGATGGATGGTAAACACTGATCATCTTAATCTTAATTCATGGTAAAAGCAAAACCGCACTAAAAGGCTTCATTTGGTCACAGAGCCATTGAATATGCATTACTCTCATATATAGTACATGCCCTCCACAAGTTTCCACCATCTTTATTGTCTTTTTGCTGTCACACAAATGATCTTAGTCAGCAAAGCTGAATTTGGTTGCAGACGTTTGAATCATTGGTCACAGCAGCTGGTTCAGCCATGCAGGTCTGGTGTTGTGTTCAATGTCCACAATTTCTGCCAGAATGAATGAATTAAGTCAATTGCGATGTCTGACTATCAGGCTACTTAATTACAGGAAGCCCACTAAAAATACCATAAATGTCTAATTTGAATTGCAGCAATCAAATGATTTGTCAATTTCTGGTCTATTTAAGTTCTTTTAACACAGAATAAATTTATTTTGTATAATTTTGCTCTTATAATTGGAAGCAACCTTCCTGTCTATGAAAAGTATGCAACAAAATCAGCTTCTTTGTTGGCAGAGGGGGACGTAAATAACAATGAGCCGTCACCCAGCAGTGAAAATTCCCATCCAAAAAGAACATTTTGTTCCTTACGTCAAGACTGTTCACCTGGTCAGCACTGTCCAATCTGTTTGCAGCATTGCCTGGGACCTGAGCAGCTGGCAGCGATAAGGTTATACTGATACTGGACTTTATCTGACATGAGTTTAACCTCCAGCATGAGAGAAACTGAAGCGTCCTGGTCTGTTGCTGAGCCAGAACACCTGGTTCTGGCCTAATGATTTGCTCTGGTCAGGCTGTGAGAAGTCAGCACCTGAGCTTTGCTTCACTGATTCACAGCGCTAACGAACACTTTGTCCATGTCTAATACACCACAGACTTCAGAGCCGCTCTCCATTGACTTGCTAAACCTCCATTGACTTCCTAATCCAGAGGATGTTGGTGGAGGGGAGCTGTCACGCTGTGGGGAGTGCTGAACGCAGCAGTGACCAGCGTCTGCTGTGGCGTTGGAAATCCTCCTCTGAGCACTGCAGCAGGAAATCTTTTCTCTGCAGCCCAATATTCCAAGTTCTCAGCCACCCCTGGGAGCTTTTGAGGTTTCCAAAATGTAAATATAGAAATAATGTGTAAGAGGCAAATCAGCAAAGAGGCTGTAGACGTTGCAGACGGGGGTGGATGCAAAACACAGGGCCTTAAGGTTGGAGTGTTGGGTGTGGTTAATGTAGGCCCCCACTTTCTGATGGTAAAGCAGAATGTATAAGTAAACACGGTTAGTAGTAGTACTTCTTGAGTTTTAGTGAACTCACATCTGGCTTTAGTTTTATGTTTCGTAGCATCTCTCACTTTTCTGATGTATGACACAGAGCAACGTGCTGATTGGCTGCAGTCTGTTGCTTGACACCAGCTGGACAGAAGAAGAAATCAGGACCTGGGGCACAGAAGGAGGGAGAGGAGGGAGGATTTAGAGGTTTTAAGGATTAGAGCAGTGGAAAGAGAGAGAAGAGGGGGAGAGAGAAAGAATGGGAAGAGGTTCTGCAAGGGGTCCCACACACACACACACACACACACACACACACACACACACACACACACACACACTGCTAATCTCTTTACCAGGGCTCCCCAAGGCTGCAGGCTACAGGGTGCATCTAGAGGGCAGCGAAGCCCTCCTTCCTGTCTGCTGTCGAAATGGCTGCTACTGTCCACCTGGAGGTCATTTGTAGTTTTGTGTCCAAGGTCAAGAGTAGGCTTTCATGTATAGGAGAAACAGTTTGACTTCTGCTTCACTGTAGGACTTAAAATGATGGTTTGGCTTTTGGTGGATTTGATTATTTTTCCGCCTAACGCTGCACTAAACAATATTTTTGTATATCAATGAATCAAGTGACTACGTGTAATGTGAAGGGAGTTGCTCATAGTAACGAACCCACACAAAATCATCACCTGACTGCTGTTACTGTCAGAGAGAGTGACTATTGGACTTTACATTCATCAGGTGGCCAGAAACTTGACCCCAAATGAAGGCTCATGTTGCTCTGTATCTACAGAACATGTAAATACACAGCAGTTTGCTAACACGCTGACTCTAACAACTTCACAGGGTGATAAAACGTTCATGTTGTGTTCATAACTTCCTGGTTTGTCACCAAGTAGCCAAAAAAATCCATATTTTTTTAATGCAGCTTTAAGTAGTGTTAAAACAAACTCAGTCGAAACTTTATCTGCATGCAGTTTGAAAGTATATGTAAAGTGAGTTTAGCCTTGCTTAGCTCCATTCATGCATGTCTGTTGCGTGGATTTAACAGTAGTTCATTTAAAGGTTGTCTAACTACACAAAATTGTTGTAATTTTTATATGAAAGTTGATGTTTTACTTTGATATATAACCAGACAGACAAATGTCTAATGAGCATGTGCAAATAGTCATGGCACTTCCTCTTAATCTTATAGAAGGAGTACTGAAGTACTCAAGTACTGATGTGGCAATGGAGTAGAATGTTTGCAGATATTTGGGTTGGTAAGTATTTAAGGTGATTTTGGTGGAACTCTACAGGTGATAAATGAATACCTGTAAATCAGCTGTAGCTTTCAGGCATGTTGAATCTCTGGCCACACCCTGAGCAGTAATGCCACATGAGGTGCTTTTCCTCATCTGTCATAGTCAGATCATCTGTCAGTGATCAGAGTGCAGCCAGACACTTAACATACTGGAAAGTTTTAAGGCCCAGAAAGCAGTGCAGCAGCATCTTTGTCTTTGCTTGATTCAGTGTTGAATGCAATCTCTAAACACAAAACCACCTTCCTTTGGGTCTTCTTTGAAGCTGAACTGGACTGAGCAGGATAGGATTTGTGGGTCTGTCTCATATATGGATGGTTGGCTTTGAGGGTTCTATCAAATATTTGGACATGGACAATCTAGTTTACTTTGTGAAAATGAGAAATTGTTTGAGCATTTCTCGTGTGATAGCTCTTTGTTTTACCTTCACTGCTGCTTTTCATTTATATAGTTACTACAAATAGTGATGTAGTGACAAGTAAAATGGTGGGTGCAACCTCCAGTTGATGATCAACACAGGGCCAACAGCCACCAGTCCACACCAGTATTAATCATAGTCTCAGAAATGCATTATGGTGCATTATAAAGTATTAGGAAAAGAACTTCATTCTGCATAGAAAAAAATGGCTAAGCTGAGTTTAGGTTGTTTTAGGCAGTTTTAGGATCTACAGCTACAAACTTGAGTTGTGATTTATTTTGTCACAGTTAGAAATAAACTTACAGTTGCAGAATGAAAAACTGTGTATACAAGCTGATGAAATGTAACGTTTGTCTGCCTGCATGCATTTGAATTCATCACAGGGTTGAATTGTTTTTAGCAGAGAGTTTAATCTCTCAGACTAAATAGCACCAATGCAGAACAGCTCTTAAAAATGACTCAAAATCTTGACTAATGCTTCTTTTTGTGGGAGCAGACATGCTTTTACCAGCCTCTAACTGTCCATTATATCATCTAAACTTGTTGTATGCATTGGCCCTATGATAATACCATTTATTTTATTTCTATCCGATTCTAAACAGACATCCTTCTTCTTTCTCAGAAAATTTTAGCGTATTTGCTAAACAGAGCTAGCATTATGTATAGTTACCAAATTTTGTCTCTAGAGTAAAGAAAAAAAGATTCCCACTAAACCCAATTTGGTATCAGCTGAGATAAAGAGAAACATTTTCCCGAACAGACTTAAGAGTTTCAAGGTTTCTGTGAGAAAATGCTAATGCTGAATTATGGATCAGCTCTGAAAATAGCACACACTTGGAAGCGCTTCCTGAAATATTCAGTTCACTGGCTGCTGTTGATGTTCTGAACTCCTTTTTTTCTTGTTAACCTGCTTCAGTTTTGGCCCACTGTGGAGTTCCACTAATTACACTTTGTCCATGAGTGCTGATATATGTTTGTGTATGTGTACCCGTGTGATCATGTACTTTAATGTAAATGAGAAAGCTGTGGTCAATACTATATTAGAGAGGTGAACTCTTGCACTTATACCCTCTAACACAAACATATCCTCACACACACTCAAACACACACATTCACATGCACACAGTATATATACAGCATGTCTGAGAGCATGTGTACTGCAGTACTTATGAGAGGCAGCACACAAAATGCACCATATACCCAGATGGTGCTGCTTTTTTCTCAGTCTGTGGATAAAAGCTTACAGAAGGAAGGTACACTCTTGAAAAGACAGAATATCTTTGTCACTGTACAGTTTGTCCCGTTGCTTTTCAGTCAGCCTCCACTCTTTTCCAGATAGCTGAAGAGAGCATGTGTGTGTGTGTGTGTGTGTGTGTGTGTGTGTGTGTGTGTGCGCATGTGTGTGTGTTCAGAGTGTGCTGGATTGGATCTCACTTTGCTCTTAATTAAAAGAACCCAAAGGCAGCCGGGTGTGTCTGCAACACCTGGAGGAATGGAAGCCAGTGGGGTGTAGGGGGATGGAAACAGTGTGTGTGTGTGTGTGTGTGTGTGTGTGTGTACATGATTTTGGGCCTGTGTTTGTGCAACATCAGTGTGTATATGCGTTCTTGCAAGTTTGTCCACACATCTGCCATCTCTGCTGTGTGTCTCAAAGAGCTGCATCTTGTGTTTGCGTTTCAGTTTTTCTACGTCACACAAGACTTTTGGGTTATACCTCAGCACACGTGTGCACCTGTGTGTATGAGTGTGTGCACAGGCGTGCATGCATACACTCTTGATTTAAATTTCGACCAGAAAGTTTTTGAAAGAGTTTGAAAGGCAGAAATCTCAGCACCCACTGAAGTAAAAGTATGTAATCTGTATTAAAGCTCTTTAAATCAAGCAATAAAATCATTAGTATTAGTATTCTTTAACACTCTTGATTATGACTCATAGTCATAATCATGGTCTCTTCTGAAAGGCAACTCTTTGGAATTTAATGTCTGAATTAATCTAAGTGATGCTGTAACAAATTTGCATATGCACAAAATAGTACATATGTAAGATATTTTCTTGTCTGTTGTTTGAAATTTACTCTCGTGTCTTGTATATAATTAAGATTTTAAAGTGGTTGACAGATAGAATCACAAGGTTTTGAGCTTTCAAATAATATGAATTTTGCTGAAGTTTAGTGAGCAATCAACTGGATGCAATTCCAAATAAGCTACCAAACCACCCTCATGTTGAAGCTGCTGTTTGTTGAGGGCTTGAGGAACAACCTGTTTCTGAATCCCCCAGCTATGTGGTGTTGTGGTTGTTTTATGCTTTCGAACAGTGGCTGTTATCAATGGTCTGCGCTTGGCTTCTTAGTTTAGATCCAGAGAAATCTTAATGTTTCAGCTGTGTGTAACGTGTCAGACACAACCCTAAGAACACAGATGAACCACTGGATGATTAACATTCAATTCCAGCATTTTTAAAACTTCTAAACTTACCATATTTGTACACTTGTGTGCTACACACCCATCCACCACCCTGACCTCCACACTCTTGCATTTTCTGCTTTGTTACATAAAAAACAAACTACTTCCTGCACTGACAATGAACCTTGGCACTGGAGGCTGCACACTTCAGATTCTTCCAGTATGATCATAATCCTCTGGATACTGGCCTGTTCAGATTGCTGGCTGGCCCCCGTAGACACTATTTAAAAATGTGTGATGTTCCCAGTTTGGTGTGGATGAACTTGGTCTGATCAGAGCCCTGACCTCTAACTCATCAAGCAAGACCTCATCACCCAACATCAGCGTTGGCCCCATGCAAATCCATGCAGTCAGGTTAAAAAACCAGTGGAAGCCTGAAACCAAAAGAGCGGAGGCTGTTATACAGCAACATTTTAACTACTGTATCACAGCACTGTGGCCACTTGTATGCATGAAGGACTGGATGACTAACCAAATGAACAACTGACAGCAAACAGCTGTTTCAACAATGTGTTCAGCAATCATACAGGGTGGAAATGTTTGGGTGTCCACATGCTTTTGGCCAGGCAGTGAATGTATGATAGAACTCCTGTTCCTGTTTCTCTTATTGTCCAAGACTAGACAAGTGAACTTGACCTTAAACCTCTGATCTGTCTTTAGTCTTTTACTATCTTGTGCAATTTGGGAAACAGCCTTGTGTTTGTGTTGATACAGCTGGGCTGATTTGAGATCTGGTTAATCATTAGCTACAGTAGCAGAGACAGAGGGGACAGAGTGTGACAGAGAACCAGGACATGGTCTTTCACGCTCGCAGAGGATGGGGAGGGATGGTGGTTGGCAGTGTGTGGGCTGGGTGGGACTCTGAGTGAGTGTGTTGAGAGAGTGCGAGACCTGAGTGAGCCTCTTTAGTGCTCCCAGACCTCCCCAGCATTAAAGTTTAATGAGAATGCATTCTGCTTCGGCTGACCAGGCTCTCTACATCTCTCTCCCTCTCTCCTTCCATCCCTGTCTGTGTTTGTGGTCAGAGGAAGTGATGGGATTATATCATGAGCAGCCACACACAACATTGTATAGTACTCAAATTTGTCCTCTCTGGTAACACCAGCCACCACTCAAAAATGTCTCCCTATGCTTATTGAAATAACTTTAACCATTGAAGCATTGTGAATTGAATTGTGTCCAGGAAATGTGGCTGTGTGTGTTTGTGTGAATGTGTTTGAGAGTGGAGATTGTGACACACCTGTAATGTAGCTGCTGCTTTATGCAGACCAAATTCAGACTTAAATTCAATATATTATTATATTCAGTAAGGGGCGGCACGGTGGACAGCGGGTAGTGTGTGTGCCTCACAGCAAGAAGGTCACTGGTTCGATCCCCGGGTTGCGCAGGGGCCGTTCTGTGTGAAGTTTGCATGTTTGCAGTGCCTGACTCTACGTAACTCCTGGTTAATGCTAAAATGGACAAAGAGGTGGAGCGTGGGTGGAGCTGAGGTGGGCCAAATGAAGCCTGGTTGCTGAAACATGGCGGCTAGCTGTCACTCAAAGCAGCCATGGCCATAATTATACATAACTTTAAAACTAAAATGAGCGAGTTATATAAAGATTCAACCGGTGTACAGTTGTCATAAACAAGGAAACTGGAAACTTTTTGTTGCAGCCTGTGAACATACTTATTTCTGCTGAAACTTTAGGCATTTTAATGGGTCTGTGGGGACTCATTTTGGAGGCGGCCTCAGGTGGCCATTCAAGGAACTGCATTTTTAGCACCTGCACGTTGACTTCATTTTTCAGCCCTGGAGGCTGGTGCTTCATCAAAGTCTGCTGCACCTGTGAGCACCACATCATCATCGCTCTACTGCACCTATAACTACACCCAACAGTGATGTCACGGTGTACTGACACAGCTCGGAAGATTTAGAACAAAGATAAAATTATCGCAGTGACCCGAACGCAGTAAAAGAGGTTATCTTCCATTGTTTTGTTACAGTCAATGTTTCAAACGATGAGCAAGTGACACCACACAGATGCAAAGAGTAGAGGATCTCAGTTATGTTTGATGGCTCAGTCTGGTCCTTTGTGCCTTGAGCCGATTCAGATACAATTGGCTACTAATGTTGTATGTGTGCATAACTAAACTGGCAACAAGTAAACCATTATAAGCTGCATCTTTATAGATGTTGCCTCCTATTTTCTGGAGTGCCACCACGTTACTCCTTACTTCTCTCCTGCATGAATAAAACAGCTGTGAAACATACATTTTGCACATTCTCCTCAAGCACATTTTGGACGGGAGTAAGACACGATGCTAGCAGTGGATTTTGAGCAACAACAACAATCCAACAGAACAATTATTTTTATTTGTAGCTCACTATGTGCGGAGGTTGGTGTGGCCCACAGAAAATTCAGTGAAGAAGAGGAAGGAGGGGGTTAACAGAGGAGTGGGCTGCTGGCTGTGGCTGCTGGGATAGAGTGAGGGGATTAGAGGTTGTCCATAATTACTCCACAACTACTCCACCAACTCGGGTGGAGGCTTAAACGTCACCCGGTTGGCTGTGTGAGGTCAGAGGCTTTGTACGCTATGTGTGATTTGTGCATGTGTGTCTCAGAATTTCAGTGAGAAAGATGCAGAGAGGAGGACAGTGCAAAGTGAACTGTATATGCAGTATACAGTGATGTGGAAGACAACATTGTTATCAGTTACTGGGCTTTGACAGAGTGGAATCCAATATACAACAGTGAAGATATGAGGTGGAGTTAGGAACAGTACGAGTGGAAAAGAAATCAAGCAAATGGAGGAAGAGTTTAAAGGGATATAAATGGAAAAGACAAAAAATAAATGCATGAGGAGGAGAATGATAGAGTGATAGACACACACACATACACACACACACATATACACACATACACACACATACACACACATACACGGTGAGGAGTCCATGCCAAAAAAGCACTTTGCTTCATGAAAACGGGTAAAACACTCACAGCATCAATAAAAAGAGTTATCAACATCTAAGCACTGGCCACGGGAAGGGCTTCTCAGTCTGATGCTATCAGTTGAAGACAGGCTCAAGCTATGAGGCTAAAACTCAGTGTGTGCTGTGATGGGGCAGGAACAGTGGCACTGTGTGAGAAACAGAACTAAACCAACACCAAGAAGTCTGAACTGCTGTTGAACAAGACAGCAAGTGTGTTTATTGAACCTCTTCAGGCCTGCAGTAACTCTTTACAAATTCCTGTCATTTGGAGTATTTTGAAACTTAAATCATCTTTTCTTTATAAAGATGTCAAATATGCTAAATTCCATGCAAACACTTAGAGCGCATGATAGCCGTGATTTGTTTTGAGTTAAATGCTAACATGCTTTCATTGCCAATTATTGCGTATTGTTTAGCAGCTAACACAGTGTTAGCACAGTGACATTTGCTAATTAGCACTAAACAGTGTGTAGGTGAAGCTGATGGGAATGTAGGTACTCGGTCGTATTGGCCACATTGAAATTTTGACCTCAGTATGGTGCTAAATGTCAGGAGTTCAATAAAGCTGAATTACAGTTCATCCTGAGCAGACCATGACTGTCTGTAGGTCTACTGTCTGTGGAAACCCATTCCAGCTGTTCTTGAGAGATTTTACTAAAAACTAAAAGAACCTCATGAGGAAAAGTCAGGGGGTCGCCAGAGTCAGTGGGAGTGGGAGTCAGCATCTGGAGACTATCAATGTCTGCACAGTTTATCATGACAGTTCAGCCTGTAGTTGAAGAGATATTTCAATCTGGACCAAAGTCATTGACCAACCGACCAACAAACAAAGTAATTCCTGGAGACAGGCTGGTGGCATGACGAAGTTGATTTGACTATGAATATATGAAATGGAAATTTCAAGGAAAGACTTAGGGCCAGTGGCACTGCACAGTAGAAGGCGAAGCTCTCAAATCAAAGGGTTAACTATGACATGATGAGAAAGAGGTTCAGTCCGGTTCTGGCCCCTGTGCACTTGCTTTATCTACTCCACCTCTGTTTGGGCATTCGTATTACGCGTTTTCCATATTTAAAAGCTACCCCACACCAGCAAAGACATGGACAATGAAACCACCTAACAGTGAGTCCTGACTTTAAAAAAGTTTCTCCCAAAACTTCATGAAGTCTAGCCTTGAGACACCATGAAGTCTAGATCCTTCACTGATCATTGCTCCCCTAAAGCCGTGTACTAAAGCAGCAGGTTTATGTGACTGCAGCAGTCAGCGTGGAAGTGGCTCTAACATTGGATCCTGGAGAGAATGACAGCTGGGAATCAAACCCCATCAAGCTAGGAAGGATTGACCAGATTGTTTGAGAAATTGCTGCCCTATAGATAGATACACACTTGCCATCTGGGTGCTTTATTTCTGCTAGCATTATGACGTTAGTAGCATTTTATAGCCTTTTTGACAGCGGAGGGAGCGTGTAAAAGTGGAAAGTGTAAAAGTCGTCATGGATATCATCATGGCAGGCAAACAACAAAACAAAGAAGATGTTTGCATTTGCTTAATCACCCATCTGTTGCTGTTTTCTTTCCCTCCCCTTGGTCCTTTCTCCTTTTATCACTTTACACAGCACACTCTAACAGGACTAGTAAGATTTTTTTGAGATATCTTTTTACACACAACTTCATTCATTTCCAGTAAACGATTAATGATCCTGCTCTTATGAACTTATGAGTAACCATGTTCCTGAGCAAATCTACCTTTCTCTCCTCCTCTTCTTCCTCCCCTTGCTCTTTTCATCATCCTGTCTCCATCCACTTTCCATCATCCACTCCTCTTCTCAAGTGGTATTTATAGAGTGGCTCCGGATGCATCGGCTTCTCTCCTCCACCGGTCTCTGGCCCACGCTTGTTTCCGTCTTGGCTCTCTTTGTTCATCCTTTGCTTTTTCACTTGTTCTCCCTCCACTTCCTCCTCCTCATCCTCCTCCTCGTCCCTGCAGACAGTCGTTTGTCTATCCATCTCTTTGTGAGGTGGGAAGACTTCTGAAATTGTGTATATACACTCTTCACCTGTTCTTCCTGTTTCCTGTTATACCCCACTGTATCGTCTTCCTGTCTGTGTCTGCCCACTTTCATTTACCTCTTCTGATCATGCCGCCTCCACCCTGACTTCTCCTTTCCTTTCCCTTCCTTTCCTCCTTACATCATGTCATTTTCCAGGTCTCTTGCACCCTCGTTGTGCTGTCATGGCGTGCTGGGACCATGCTTGTTTTCTCTTTCAACTAAAAGCTACAAACCTCTGAAAAATGTTTGTGTTGTTGCAACCATTCGTGTCCATTGTCTGCTTGCTAAACTCCACCCCTGAACAGCGATTGTCCAGTAAAGAACAGGATTTATTTTCTCCATGTGTCAAAATTGTGTGTATAAGGCCCTAATAATAGCAATACTTGATATTTCAATAGTTTGGAAGGTGTTGCCTTTTCTTAAGGCTTCCAAATCCACCCAGGAACATCTTGCATTAGATGTTATATTTGCCAAACTCATTGGTCAGTCCTCATCCTCACATACTGAATTGTAAAAGTGAAACCTTTTGGAAATACAGATATTAAAGTATAAATCTACTGTGCTGCTTATCCAACTATGTTTTTCTGTAGTAGCCATCCAAAGCATCCAAGGCTTTTCATTACATTGCAATCCAATTTTCATGTCTTCTTCATTGATGATCAGCTGGTGAGGATGATGACTTTTCAGTAGCTTTAGCCTGTGTTATGATATCATGTATGTAGCCATCATGCGCATATTCAAGGCCCTTCAGCAGGGTTCTTTTTGTAAAAAAATCATAAAAAAGTCTGCTTGCAATGGGGTTTTCAGTCAACTCAGAGTTTTGGCCTGAGTATTAACTTACGCTAGCTACAGCTGATAGAATCTGTTTCAGGCAACAAAATCCATGACCCTCGGGTGAAGAATGAGAAGCATTTCATTCTTGTTCTTCGTCTTTACTACTATGCAAAATCAAACATGTGCTGTCTCAAAAATTGTGAATTGGCACACATTACTACAGGCACAACAACAATAGCCAAGGTGGCAGAGCTTTGTGAACGGTCCATCAGCATTTCCTGCTGCCGTTTGCCAGGGGCCGCAAAATACAGGCTGCTTCTTCTCATTTAATATGTGCATCTCCTCGTCTTCTGCAAGGCCTCACCAGGAATCAGCTGATGAGACAGAAATAGTACTGCCCTACACACACACACACACACCTACAGCACACACATGCACACACACCCCTCCCCATCCTTGGGCAATGTATTCATAGCGGTGCTAATTAACAACTCCACAACAGCGACTGGTGAAGAGAGTGGAGACACAAGAGGGAGAGATAAAGAGAACAAGACAGAGAAAGGCAGAAAGAGGGAGGGAGTCCTTGGACATGCTGAGCTGAATATGTGAGGCCCTAGGCGAAGGCAAACCCATAGATGCGTGTATGTGGGTTTTCTGTCTGTGTCATTGTTTATATTTGCCTATGTGTGTTTGAGTGTATGCAAGTGTGTGCATGTGTGCTCATTTGCACACTTGTTTTGACAAGGCCAAAGCTGGACTAACCCACATCTGGCTCTCTGGCTGTCCCTGCTGGCCCGTGGTGTTGACCTAGAGACAGGAGACAGCCACAGTTCAGCCGGTTCACACCACTTGGACCCCCCTGGTCACTGTCTGCTTGGGCCAACTGCTAACGGTGTCACATAGTAACACATTACAGTAGTGTGAATAGGTTACTTATTTCAGTAATGAGTAGCTAGTGTACTGTAATGGATATCATGTTTTGTGTGTTCAGCAAAAACACAGGTCCTGCTCAGGACATGTTAACTTAACTCTGGGGCTGCAGGTCATGAGAATATGGCTAACTTCTGCTTAAAGAGGCATTACATAAGTCATTAGATTACATGTAAGTCTGTAACTAGGTACTGCTACTGTTGAGTAGTTTAGGAATGCACTGTCATTTTTATTGAATAAGAGAAGTCTTTCTCAGTAGCCATTTTGACTTGTTATATGATGAAACACAGGTGTGATTAAAGCTGCATTAATTGATTGTGGGCGACAGCAGTGCAATTTCATATTTATATGTCCAGCAGACATGGAGGAACATAAGCATTTATTGGAGTTGTGTTTCGGTCCACTTTAGTTAATCTGTCTAATATTCACTCCCCTTGTAGCTCCATTTTAGTCTCCACCAATTCCTGAGAAAAACATCTGTCTCTTCAGCTGATCAATGCTCCAGTATGTTGACCAGCCAGTGACCAATGTCGTATGTCTGTCCGCTGTTTGGTGCTGAGCAGGTGGCGTACAGTGGGTTGATCAGAAAGCAGCTGGCTTAGAAGTGAGTGACAGCTGAGTTGTGGACTGTAGACCCGATACAGTGAGCTAAAAGAGGCTGAAAGGCTGCATAGAGCTGAGCAGAGAAATGCTGAGTTGGGGAAGCACACACAATGTGGGTTTGTCACTATGAGCGATCACATTGCACACAGTAATTTGACTCATTGTTAATACAAAAACAATATTGATTAGTGTTTTAAAAACAATAACAATGGCTTTTACATATGCTGACAATGGAGAGTCTGTCTGCTCTGCTCATTCTTCACCACCTGCGATCCCAGGCATGGTGGCTGACTCCTGGGGAGGCAGCAGGCTCAGGCCAGTAATCCATGAACACGCAGTTAAGTGAACACGGAGGGCACATCCTTTTCTGTGGGGAGCTATTTTCCTGTCTCCACAGAGTGATTACGTTTTCATCCGTCTGGTTGGGGGTCACTCAGGTATCTCCTGCTGAGTCAAGGTTGAGATTAACACAGAGGTAGTGTTCATGATGTGCATTTAGGTGGAAATTACAGTGTATATGGGGAGTGTGTGCTGACTCAGAGAGCATGAATCTGGACTGTCACATTGCCTACTAATAGGGTGTGAATTTTAGATTTATGAAGGTGTCTGTGTGATGGAGAGCTTCACATGTTTGGTGAACGCTGCAGCTGTGAAATCTATATTATATATGGGCCTAATTCTTCACACAGTCAATTGCTTTCCAGTTGAGGACAAAGCTCACTGTCACTGAATATTGTATGTTTTTAACCATTCATAGTGTGTCAGTCTGCCGCTTTCTCTTTGCATGGTTTGTGCGAGCATGTTCCTGTCACACATTCATTGTCAGTTATCAAATGTGAAATGGAGTTGTATCGTTTGTCTGCAGACATGCAGGTACACATTGAACCACTCTAATTTAAAGCTGCATTAATCCATGCTTTGATAGAAACACCTTGTCGTGATTTGTCCACAGAGAATTCAGTTAACACAGGTTTAACGTAACAATAGCTTTCCATAGGCCACCAGTAGGTAAGGGTGGTAGGAAGAGGTGACCAGTTAAAAAATCTGCACTATCCAGATATCATGCAAGTATCTTCACATAAAGGTATGTGAGAATATAATAATGGGATTCAGATTTCACTGAATGGGTTTTTACTGTTACTAACTTCTTTTTGTGTTTCATCATTTCCTGGATTGTCCAGACCTGAGTTTTACCCAGCTAAATGTCGAGGTTTTGCAGAGCTCCTTTGTGATTCAGACTGAGAGCACAGATGTATTTTTCTATCAAGAAGTCGCCTCGTGCAGCTTTAACAGCGCATGCCTGCTGAATGCGTGGAAAAGGTAGAAAAGACTGATGAGACCGTGGCTCTAAGAACAGAACAGCTGGTGCACTGACACCCACTGACACCCGGTGTTTGACGCCACCACGTTACCATGACAACCGGCTGTGCGCCCTCTGTTTCTGACAGCTGTTCCCATGGTGCCTGGGCTTGGCTCAGCCCCTGTACTCCCATTGGCAGGATAGATAGCTTCTCAGGGTCAGAGGTCACACTTATGACGTTGCTGCGGTGGCCGTGTCATGTTGTTTTTCCATTTGACTTACGTACGGATCAGTTTTGCTGAGGTTTGAGTCAAATCCAGTGTCCATTTATCATTATTTAGGACTATTGACTGAATCAAACATGCATGTGTAATTCAAATGCATACATCTTGTGAGTATTTCAGTGTGCAGACACTTTCCACTGTCTGGAGGATTACAGTTACAGGATTCCACTGGATGCTTTATCAAAGCATCTTGTTCAAAGCATCACCCTGTCGTCCTCAGTCAAGCACAGCCCAAACTGGTGACACATAAAGAGATTAGAATGGTTGTGAATGGTATAAAATGAAGATGTACCGAGATTATCTTTATTATGTTGAGGTGTCCTTGCTCTGCATTATAGATGGCACAGATGCTTTGATGTTGAGCCCCTAGCTTATTACTGTTAGCTATAAAGTCTCCTTAAGGCATTACAAAACTTCAGCATTTGAACTTAAACATAACATAAGAAATATTAGTGAAACATGCATTTAAGACTCGATAATATTCACAACATCAGCCTAAAGGCTCCTGTTCGAGGATATTTCATTTTCAATGTGTATTTTTCCAGAAAGTATTCCTTACGATAACGTTTTTTTCACATTTCATTCAACATTCCACGTCACAAACTCGCTGTCCCTGTTCCAACCATTCTCTGTGTCAGCTGATTGGCCGAATGTGTCCCAGTCTGCCGGTCACCTCCCTGTTCCAGCTCTGTATGGTGGCAGTCTGCTGTCTCTGCTTGAGCACTAGCCAGAGACACCTAGACAGGCATCAATGAAGAGGAATGTACAACTGACTTCAGTCCACTCATCTCCTGGACTTGGAAAGTTTCTATTTGGCAACTTCTGAAAGATTTTTTCATGGAGACTGTACGCTTTGTGGGAATTACATAACGCTTTGTTTGTTTTTTTCTGTAAAGACTGACAAAGACAAACCTTTTTCCAACTCAAAAGTATTCTGTGAAGACACAGCTTTGACCCTGGACTGTGGATGGGTCATGGTGGAGGACTGTTATCTGTTTGATTTTTTCTACCACAAAAAGCTGCTGACAGCAGATCAGGTGTTATGTTCTTCACCTGTTTCCCACTCTGCAGCTGAGCGCTACAGACAGGAGGACATGTCTGCTTTCAATAGACGCAGGTGATCTAGCTTAACACCAGTGTTATTTTGAATGTTATGTTGGGACCTCGTAATGTGTGATGGGCATTTGTCACTTCTGATATTTTACAGACTTAATGATTCATCAAAATGAATCAACTGCTCATATATTTTAGGAATATTGATACTGTTTGCAGTCTGATCCATTAATCAGTGAGCAGAAGGTGTTCAGTGTCCTGCCTCCACTTCCACACAACTTTTTCTTTAAGGTTAATAGATTTACAATGAATTTCTCATTTTCACCTCAGCAAATGTGCAAAAGTGCACTGCATTGTCTTAATGCTTTTTTTTTTTTTTTTGACAAAGAACTCACAGACAAGACTGTAAAGTCAGTGTGCTGCCAGAGACTTAACTAAAGTTTTTCTGCTTTCACAACGAGGGAAATTGGCTGCAAAGCTGTGAATGAAGCCATCTCCTTCCTCTCTATCTCTCTCACTCAGCGAGGAAATTAAAGTGCCTGTCTGGGTCCCCTATATGAGAGCCATGGTATGCTAATGCAGTATTCCTTTGACAGTTCTGTTGAGACAACATTGTGAGTGTTTTCACATGGCCTGATTTGCAATTCACACTTGGGTTATTTCCATCATAGGCATGGGAAGCAGGGAGTGGAAGGGCTGTGAGCCTCAGAAAGCAGAAATGAGTTGAGGTTTCATCTAATTGTGTGTGTGATTTTTTGGAAAGGCACCTTTCAAGTGGAGCTTTAATTGCCAGTTATTTTGCTGGAACTGAAATGTTGTTCTCAAGCATGTATAACATCACTATTGTTTTTTAGATTTATTTATTCTGAAAATCATTCAGTTATTCAGAAATTCCACCATGGCCTTCGCTGTGTTTGTTTTTCTGATGAGAGGACATTTAGGCAGGAGGATCTGTCTGAGCAGCGCTGAATGGTGAAGTTTATCAAGCACAAAAAGTGTATGAATGCAAGATGTACCACTAATGGCCAGTCTTCATCTTTTCTGTCTCTTCTCAGAACACTGCACCAGCAGTTTGAGAGCTACAAACAGGAGGTGCGTCGCATCGGGGCAGAGACGCGGCGTCAGCAGACCCAACTGAAGGACGACGCGCCCACCTGCGGCATCTGCCGCAAGACTAAGTTTGCCGACGGCTGTGGCCACCTCTGCTCCTACTGCCAGACCAAATTCTGCGCTCGCTGTGGAGGGCGGGTCTCTCTGCGCTCCAACAATGTGAGTAACCTGACCTCCCACCTCCCCCTTTTCCTCTCTCCCTCTCACACTCACCTCATTCCTGCTGTAGCTGATGTTCAGTTGGTCGTTCCGCTTCTGTGTTTGTTACCGTCTGCTTTGTTGCTTCCTGGTCACATTTTGGTGAGACCAAAGTGTATTGGAAGAATGGCTTGGCACCAGTCATGGACCCTTCAAGGCTCATTTTAAGTCTGAGGCTGCAGTGTTGTGGAGTGGTTATAAATCGAAGCACCTTAGCTCACTTGGATGTGAAAGCACACCAGTAACAGCATCTGTGTTGTCCTGTGTCTCCTGTGACTGAACTGCAGATCATCAAAAAAGCACATCAGACAGCGACAGTGCTGACTTTCTCAGGAAACATGCCTGAGCAAGACCAGAACCAGTGAGAACAAGAAAGGAAAAGAGGCTAACAAGGTTCAGAGAGAAAGGAACACTGAAAACCTCACCATACTGTGTCACCATACTGTAAGCAGTGACAAGTTCTATTTTTAGCAGGGGAGCTGCTTGCAGTTAGCTTGTACTGGCAACCCAGTTTATGTTTACAGATAATGTTTACAGTGTGATAATCTTATTAATTTAATTAATTTTTGTTACATGCTAACATTTAATCAGCACCAAACACAAATTACAGCCGAAGCTGACGAGAGTGTCATTAGTCCAAGTAATTTATGAACATTAGTGTCCAAAATTCATCCATCTCGTTGATAATGACCTCATCACACTGTTCAGCCTGTCAAATCCTTTGACCTGCTGGTGGTGCAAGATCAAAAGTCAGGGATCATCAAAATAAGTAGGCTTCCTTCTCTGGGGAACATCACATGACTAAAAAGAAAACAAACTAATAAAAGATAGAACTTAAAGCTACAGTGTGCTGAGCTGTGTTTAAGTGACAGGCTGCAGAGGCCACACTAGTATAAAACAAAGGGCCACACCATATCACCAAATTCTAAGCATTAATGTGATCCATGTCAGATCAGTGTGACATCCATCCGTAAACCAACCGTTTTTGCACTATTTTAAGACCCGGCTCTCTTCCATTCACGCACTCTCTGGGCTCTCCTCCAACCCAAGAGAGAGGACCTCCTCCTGGGTGTCTTACCTGACTATGGGCCCTCCACCCTTGGCCTGCTGGTCCTCAATCTGTTCAGGATCCGTACAGCCCAGCTGGCCCCGAACTCACGCTGGCATCACGCATATGCAGAACTCAAAGGCCAGTGAGGGGATAGGGGATAAAGATAGTGTCCCTGTTGGTAAATCCTTCAATATTACTTTCACAGCAGACAGGCTTTTACATGGAAATAAACAGATGTGACTAGCATGATGTAAATGCAATCTATAAATAAAACAAATGAAGCAAAAGATTTATTTGAAGGCAAATTATGCTCAGAATAACAACAATCAATATGGCCTTTTTTGAATGCTGAATGTTTTAATGGGATTTCCTTCATTCAATTTACAGAATTTCAATCTCAGTCAGAAAGGGGGATTTATTGCAGGTAATTGTTTCATGCGTAACAACATACACGCCTATTAGATTTATCTTTTCATTGGATTTTTCTTTATGTGTTTATGTTATAGTGTGTTTTTGTATCTGTGAGTCAGCAGAAGAGTCACTTTAACATAATGAATCAATGAACCAAAGAGTCTGTTTTGTATTGTCAGATTAACTGGGATTAGATGACATCAAATGGTTCCTTTACGTTACATAATTCCACTATTATCCACTTAACAGATGGGGACGTAACTGAATAGTGAAAATTTTGTCTCACATTAAAGTTGGAGACAATTTTTCAAACACATGGGATGTTTAGCGTCAGCACCTGCCACAGCCTTTCAAGGATTTCTGATAATGCAACAGCTGTATTTAGCAAAGTTCCATGTCAGATTTGTCGCATCACTTCACCAAAACATACCTGAATTTCTACTGTCACTGAGCAATTCATAAATCCTCACAAGGGATAAGAGAACACAACATGTGAATTGTCTGCTATTTCTTTTCTGTGTGTGTACATTTGTGAAAGGTTGTGTGTGCGTATGTGTGTGTATAATGTGTGGGGGGATGTGTCAGAAGTGACGCTCCTTGGCAATGATTGCCTCAGTCCCGGGTTGTCCGGGCTGGCCAAGCAGAATAACAGGGTTAGGAAAGTGTGAGCTTTGTTTTATTACGTGCAGACCTTCTCCTGCTTACAGTGTGCTCATTTATCCCACGTCAGCAGCCATGTTTTTTCCTCTAGCTGCAGTCAGTATAACAGCTTGCTCCATCAGATGTATCCATATGAACAGGCTCCAGTACACACAGCTGGTGAAGTGGAAAGACCACATAGGCTTTTAAACTGTAGAACATAACAATACCTTGTTCTTGTTTTTACTTTAAAGGGCCATGGTTGTCCAAAATACATAAAAAACAACAGATACATTTGTCCTCAAAAGTAAAAAATATAATTTTGAAAAGTACCACAGTACCACAAAAAGTAACAAAAGCCATTCTAAATAGTGCGCCATAAAATGCTAAATGTAATTCTGAAAAGGTGCCATGTACCAGAAATGAGGGGATCAACAAGATTTTGAGCTTGCTTCAAAATAATAACATAAGATAATGGTTACCTTTCCAATTCTATAAAAAACCCATGAGACGTGACTGCAGTCACATGTTCAGAACCTCACTGTTGGTATTAATTGATGAACTTTTCTATACACACAAACTTGTATTTCTTGTATTTACAAAGGGTAATCACAGGCTTTGAAATTATTTCTCAACTATTCTACTATCATTTCAAAAGAGTTTGATCATTTAAAAGAGTTTGGTCTGTACCAGCTCTATATGGAAAGTGTCCTGAGACAACTTCTGTTGTGATTTGGGTTATATAAATACAATTGAATTGAATTCAATGAATTTCACAAATTTATTGATCCTTGTTTGAGTCTAGCCGACTGAACTTTTTTGAAAGCAAATCAATTTTGAAATATACTATAATATCAATTATCAGATGGCATGCTACCAATCACTACAGACATAACACTACAGGGGCTGTGTAAGACTGCAAAATTATTGCTAGAAATATTACAACATAAACTATTATTTGTTTTTAGGCTTCCCGTAATAATTCATCCGTTCCGATGACAGAGCTGTGTAGTGCTCCCTGTGGCCTGCAGAAGGCGTCACAGCAACATGCTGTGCAAATGCCATCCAAGCACTGATTAGGCCACAAAGCTTCACCCCTGCTTCACATTATGATGGACACACTGTATTATTAAAGAGGGATTAGCAATAGTGTTTATATGTATTCACAGCATTGATCGAACAGTTCATGTTAAAAAATGATGTAAGAACAACATGTTTGAAGTAATTATCCTGAGGTCAAACCAGAGGGGATCAAATATATAGCTTAATGCCAATCTTTACAGGCGTGTACAGACAGAGGGTTAGTAAAGGTAAGGGTAATGGATGAATGTGCTCCATGTTGCTCTTGGTGTCCCAGTTTCCTCCTTGTGCTGAGGAGCTGTGACACACCCTGCTGTTGTCACAGGTCATGAGTCACACCAAGGTCATGTCAAGCTGGGTCATGCATGTCGCCGCAGCCAACATGTCAGTGGTCACATATCGTACATTCACATACTCCTGTCCCCACCGCCTCACACTCTGTCACTGAGTATGAACTATCTGTATCTAATCTGCACAATGTAATTAACAAATGTTTGCACCGCATCCTCTTTCCCTTCTCTCCTTTGTTTTTTTCCCTCTTTTCCCACAATCTGTCCAATATCCCATTTCACAAATTCGCCCTCTCTGCCTCTCTATTTCTTTTGTGTTCATTCATCTCTTTCTCTCCTTTCCTCTTTTGCTCCACTTCCACCTTCACTTTTCTCAATTCTCTCTGCTACCTGGACTGCATGCCACAAAGGAGGACAAAGTGGTTAGCATCTTTTTTGTGTTCTCTCTGTGCTGTGAATGTGATGTCTGTCCCACCTGAAGGTAAAGACGCTGGCTGTGTTCAAATCTGGAGCTGAGATTCCTCTTGTCTGTTTACAGCATGTTGACACCTATCCTGGGACGGTGACGGAAAATATTTCTAAGTTTAGTTTCTTCCATGTTGGCCGGGGCTATAATTTCTCAGCTGAAAGAAAACAGGTTGAAAAACCAACAAGTGCAGATGCAAGAGAGGGAGCTATCGGATTGGAACGGAGCCAGTGTGTGTACAAATCCATTTATGGATTACTGACTTAACTGAACAGAGGGAGTCCCTGATAGTTCACTTTTTTTGTTAACTTTGATCTCTCTGAGCGTTGACTGTACTGTGTGGGGTGGAGCCACCTGGAACTATTGTGTCCTCAGAAGATTTTCTCTCCAGTGTAAACCCAGACTAACTGTGTTCATTGTCTGTCTCCTCCTCTTGCAAAGTGTCTCATAGTGAAGGACAGGGTAAGGCTTGCTGGGTGATGGATTTTGCTGCATGGGTCACTACTATTGTCTCCCCTTCACACTTGGGTCTGTGCTCATTCACAGTATCAGAACAGGAATTCAGACCTACGATGAATTTGGGCCTCACATATCATTGTGGTTAAGAGGTCCCAGGGCAGCTGGCTGTGATCCTGCATTAGTACTCTAATTCTGAGAATGAATGCAGACCCTGAAAATCAACTGGCGGGCAGAGCGAGCATGAGCCATAATATAGGCTGTCGGCAGGGGCGTCTCACCCTTCTGACCCATCCTGACCCCTCTTCCTATGGCTGAAGGCATGGCTGTGCTGAAA
The DNA here is from genome assembly GCA_037975065.1 of Chaetodon trifasciatus. NCBI lineage: Eukaryota > Metazoa > Chordata > Actinopteri > Chaetodontiformes > Chaetodontidae > Chaetodon > Chaetodon trifasciatus. The sequence goes on from JBBMOE010000037.1 coordinate 4,851,388, forward strand.
GGGGACAAATGGATACTGGAATAAATCCTTGACAAACATGGGGATGGGAGATTGGGATTTCAGCTGGCATGCATAAAAGAAAGCACTCTACCCTGCAGACCATTTATCTGAATGCACAAAGAATGCACACTCATGCCTGTGCATGCTTTCCCTGCCTGTGTGTTTGAGACCAGACCAGCCTTGCCATGGGGAGACGGGAGGGGCCCAGGTATATGTTCCACTTTGTCAATTACCACTTTCCCTCAATGCTTGGTCACTGCAAAATGTTGCCAAAGTCTTCTTACTGCTGCACCCTGTCACAGAAACTCATGGTGAAGAGAATGGCAGTGAATCTTAGTTTGGGATGTTGCTGAGTCCTTGAATAGCCAGAGAGATGATTCATTGTTTTTACTTAGGCTTCCAGGTAAAGCAGCCAATAAGTTGGATAGAAAAGAGAAAAGTTGACTCAAGTCCTTCATGCAGGCTTTTGATGTGCTGCTTATGGAATACTAGTAATCTAGTAATTGCTCACTTCTCTCATGTAGCACGCTATTAGATTCAAATCTAAGAATCAAGATGACACAGTCTTAACTAAGATATGACAGTGTGAAGGGATCGCCAATCATAGCTTAGCAACTGTGACTAGGCATGGCAGGCCTGTCAAGCTTTGGGTTTCTCCACATGTTGAAGTTGTGTGCATGTGCCTATAATAGGAGCGATACTCCACAGATAGAGAAACAAAAACTTTGACCATTTATTTTAGAATATGCGTAGTGAACCTGAGCTGCACGTTTCACTTTTTCAGAGAGAGAGAAATTAAAGAAAGGCTGGATGAGAGATTGTGTTGAGTTACAGAAGCTACTGGAAAAGCAGCTTACATAATGATAATTGATTAAACAATGTTTATCAGCCAGTGTTACCGAAGACAGGCCTAACGTTAAGTTTCCCAAACTCATTGATAAGTTCTCAAGGTGTAGCCTTTCTCTTGTAATGCTCAAACAAAACAAGTCTGTAAGCCAAGTCACCAAAAAAGAAACTCTGATCTTACATTTTAATCTTATCAGGATACTTAGAGGGCTAACTAGCTTTACACTGCAGTCTTGATTTCCAGGTCTTCAACATGGATCATTAACGGTACAATGTGTAAGATATGTCCAGAATTTTAGTTTCATACCTTCCAAAAAATTAACATTATCAGCAATGTGAAGAAGTAACGGTATGTCACATGCTACGTTTCACATGCACTCTTAGTTTCTGTAGTCTAATAAATGTCAGCCATCAAGTGTCTATACAACTCATGAAGCTAACATTAGTTTAATTAGCTAACTAGTTATAGTTTTTAGATGCCATTTTAGCTATCAGAATCGACCGCCGCTGCCAAAAGTGAGAAGTCTGCTTCTGTCTCCCGCTGGTTGAAACCCCCCCTTTTTTTTGTTCCCAAAAATATATATTTTGAGTGTTAAATCAGCCACTTCTCATCATTGTAAACTGCCTATGTGTTACCCACTTAGCAAACATCAGTTGTTAGATGTAGGTCTGTCTTGTCTTACTTTTTTTGGTCTGAATATGAGTCATTTGGTCTGAAAACATGAGACAAAATAGACCAACTTAATGTAGTCACTCAGTGTTTGAACCACCTGAATATACAAGCAGGTTTCCCAAACTTGAAATGAAAGAACAGAATCATGCTAATTCTCAGTGTTGGTCACAAAGATTACTCACTGGGATGCTTTGTAAACCCAACACATCATTTAATGTTAACAGTTTCAAGTTTAAATCAATTTCAGTACATGATAGAAAGGCTGAGCTAGCTCTGCAGTGTGTGTGAAGCTTATGTGTATTTCATAGCCCTCTCTGTCACCTTGCCCTGCTATTGCTGGTGCTATAGCTTGTTGATGGCAGTGTTTTTTTATGTGTGTTTAATGTCAGCTCCAGATGGCTTCCAGAATCTGAGCAAGCCGCTTACAATCTGTCTCCTTTGTAGAGGAGCACTGCCTCCCAGTGGAGAGCAGGAAGGTGCTAACACACACACACACACACACACACACACACACACACACACACACACACACACACACACACACACACACACACACTCTCTTATGGTATACATTGATTCCTGGTGTTGATTAACCTGGTGAGAAAAACCATAAGACCACAAGAAGATTTTGTACCAAAAATGGTATCAACTATGCCAAAAATCTGAGGAGAGGTTCTATGACTGTACTTTGGTGCTTACACTTACACCTTGATTCACTGAAGCCCACGCACATACAGTACAGAAAAGTGCTTAAACACAGCTTAGAGTATTTTTCCATTGTATATATTTTTCATACAAGCACATTTAACACATTTCATTGTAGTGTTTATTTGTCTGGTTGCAGCTGTACCAAGTATATGGTGTGTGTGGTTTGAATTTGTTAATGGCTTACACTCTACCAATAACACACGCATACAGACACACATGCTCAGATTCACACTGATACAGCCACGGAGAGTCTTGCTCGCTTGCTGCATCAAGCTGACGCTGCAAATTTTACCGGAAGGGAGGATGCACTGCATAATCTCAATCATGCTTCTCAGGACTAGATGACTAACCCGCTGCTCTCTCCTCCTCCTCCTCCTCCTCCTCCTCACACTCCACTCCTCTCCTCTTATACGCCACTGTATCTCTGTAGTAGCCTCTGGAACACTCTTTGTTCCCTTCTTCTGTCCATTCTGAAGCATCTCCATTTAACTCTCATCCCCCTCTTTCACTGTCTGTCCCTATGTCTGTCTTCTCTCTCTCCCTTTGTATCCACCCCCACACCACCATGCAGCTGCACACATTTCCTGGGCTAGAAAATATGTGCTTATGAGGCTGACAAACAATACAAGCCTGGTTTTGGAGCTCACATTATCACTTCACAGTAATAGGACCTCCTTGACTGGATCTGGCAAAAGCCAATAGCAACATGCTGTTGTTGTTGTCACTCACTGAAGAGCCATAAGTGAAACGTGAAAGCTCACATGTGAAATAGAAGCACGTGTTTTTTGGACATACAGTATGTGTGCTAAAAGATAATTCTGGCTTTCTGTATTCATTTTCTTTTTTTTTTCATATATTTCTATTGAAGTGCAGCTCAGGCTGCATTTTTTCTGTCCAAACCCGACCCGACATTGAAACCGAGCCCAACCCAAAGCCAACAGGTATTCTTTTCTTATTCCTGAACCTGACCCAAGCCTGACGCAGTTGATGTAAGCACTGAGTTTGTGTTACCCTGTCACACCATTATTGTTAGTCAGCGACATCCCACATGTCGCTGCAAGGCTGAATTCCCCATCTCCTTGGTTATTACTGTCATATCTCATTAGAGCCCCACACATTTCATAATATATATTCATTACCAACTGCTTCATCATTATCTGCATTGATGTCTAAATTGAAATGCCTCCATACCGTTGATTTCCATGCATGGTTTTGGTCATTTTCAACTTTCCTGATGTTAAATTTTGTTTGACGTCTTCCGTCCTGAATAGGCTATTTACCGCCTTAAATAGCCTATGTGTTGCGCTCATGCATTGTCACATAAATAGCAAACCCCAGCACTCAGTAGGATGTAACCCAGCACAGACAGTAAGTCCTTAATCTTTATTTATTTGTATGGTGTTTTCATGAAAAGCACCATGTCAGTCAGGCTAAGCCAGTCAACGTGACTGAACTGGACCTAAACCCAAACCTGGCTCTACTCGTCTGGGCCTAGTGGGTCCTGTTTGCTCTGCTATTCACACTTTACTTCCTATCAGTAAAAATAACATTGTATTGACTAAGGTAGTTGCTGAGACCTGAGAAAGCTGCAACATCACTGAACAGATCTGATGAAGCAAAAACATGCAGCAGACAATCACATTATTGAAACAAAGCCCCAGGTGAGCTTGATTTACAGGAAGTCTTGATGTAACCATTATGCAAGCTGCTCTTCTCCTGGCGTCTGTATATCAACACTGGCTCATCCAGCCATTTTTTATTTTCTCTCTGAAACTGCTCAGGTTTCCTGTCCATATTCTGAATAAATTGTCAACTGCTAGGCACTTGCCATTAGAGGTTAAAACCTTTGCAATTTTAAGTTAAATACTTACTAACAATACTAATACTTACTTACTAGTGCACCAATGCAGAAGATGGTCATGTCATGGGAACTTGGGGTTTCTTCTATGCATGATATACGCCAACTCTTGTAACATTGTTTAGTTCTAACTAAATCTGAACCACACCGCTGGCACATTGTAAAGCAGAATTATTTTTCAACAGTGATTTATTATAGTTTGTGGAGGCACAGACAAATGATGTCATCCTGCTGAGGTGCGTCAAATCAGGAAACACATTATGTGTGTTACTTTGGAGGGCGGTTGTATACAGTGTGCATACTGTGGGTATTTTATTGTTTAATTTGGAGGACTTGTTGGGTAATATAGAGCACTAAGAGCAGTGAGAGTCTTCGCTGTGATCCTGAGATCAGAAATGTAAAACCTGTGTGGATTTACAGTCTCAACAGCTGCTTTGCTTTCAGCCTTCCTCACCACTGAAAGCATTTGGCCTGCTTGCAGAGCTGATCTACTACCTTATTAGAGGAAATGGAGCATTATGTCTTTTGCGGTCGTCTTTCTTACCGCCATTCAGGATTTACCATTCCCTGAACGATGGCAGTTTACACCCAGCGCTGCCTCATATGTCATTCTGTCGAGGTGTGTGTGTGTGTGTGTTTGTCGGTGGCAGGGTCACTGCACACGCTCACTGAAAGCCAACCACACCCTCACCACTGCCCGCCACCCCCAAGGCTTCCATCTATTCTGCCCATTTAAGGAAAAGCTGATGTTCACACAATTCTGGCCTAAATGAATGCTGTTCTTGCCGGGAGCTGCTGTTGAATGCTGCTGCTGTTGGCAGAGCAGCGGCACGTCTTCACCATTTTGTCAGCAGATAGAGAGAGCAGTGCTGGGGGCGGAAGATGAAGGGAAGGGGGTATGGTATAGAGAAGTATGAGTGACAGGTGTGTGGTGTCTTCATTTGTCAAGTCAGCCAGGTGTGTCAGCTGAGCTGGAGGGTGAGGAGAGATGAAACGAAATAAAAAAGGAAATGAAAAGAGGTGAGTGAAGGAAAGGGAAGAAAGGACAAAAGGGAAAGTGAAAAAAGGGAAAGAGAGGAAAATAAAGGGCAAGGAAAGGAAAATAGGAACACAGGAGGGAAGGAAATGAAACGTAAGGGACAAAAGAGAGGAAAGGAAAGAAATAAAGGAAAGCAAAAAAGCAGATGAGAGGAAAGATCAGAAAATTAAAGAAATTGAAAGAAAAGGAATAGAGAAATGGAAAGTAGTGGAGGAGTGGGAGGGACGTGAAAGAAAGCAAGAAAAAAAAATGAAGTGGTGAGCAAAGGAAATTAAAGCAGACTAGAGGAAAGGACATAAAATGAAAGAGGAAAGGAAGGAAGTGAAAATAAAATAAGGGAAGTAAAGGAAAGGACAGGAAGCAAAGAGAGGAAATCCATGTTCAAGCTCATATCAGCTAATGCTGTAGTAACTCAAGGCAGTCTAAATGCCATTATTTTTTTTTAGTTTTTTAGTTTTCCCTGCTGTCATTGTCCTTCAGTACTGACATACACATTCCGTTTTTTTCTTCCTCAGATTTACAGGCACATACATGCACACACACAGAGTTTCCATCACTTCTGGGGACATTACATAGCCCAACCTAACCTTAACACAAGTCTTCCCCCTAAAACATTTACATTATGGGGACTTCTATTTTGTCCCCATTATGAATGTGAGTCCCCACAATGTGAGTAATGCAAGTCCATATATAAACATGCATGCACACAACACACTGCTTTGTCCCCCTTTCTCTTACTGGTTCTTCTCCATGCTTTGGTTACCATGGAGAAGCACATTTTTTAGAGCTTGACATTATTACATGAGAGAGATGGCACTGCTTATTTTCCACACACATATCTCGCCCACAGGCAGTCGCCCACGCCACACTCTTCCAGGCAAGAAGGTTTCAGAAATGTCCCACATATACATACTGCGCACATATGTGGACACACACAGTCACATTGTGCTCAACAGCGTGCAGTGAGGCAGCAAGATGAACTCAAATTGACACCAGAGTGGGCTGCCTCTGGACGGAGAGAGCTGATTGGTCGGCTTAGCTCAGGGTTTGACATCATGCTCTGGCTTGTCCGGCAGAAAGCACTACTGCAAATACATGTGTCACACACACTATAGGGTGGGGCTTTTGCATAAATGCATGCATGTGTGCACACACATACACACACGGTCGTTGTCACACATGCTCTCAGTTCACACATGATTAATTCCCCCTACAATATCTTTCAGGCTATCCAGGAACACAGAGCACAATCAGTCTAGTGAGGCATTATATGTATTATATCCTTTCTGTGTGTAGGTTTATGTGTGTGTGTGTGTGTGTGTGTGTGTGTGTGTGTGTGTGTGTGTGTGTCTGTGTGCCCATGTGTTCTATACCTTCTTTATTGTTTACTACCCTCCCACCCATCTGCACTGTTGGCTGTAAAGCACATAACAAACACATGGAGGCGTGCCATTAGAACATACGACCTGATTTTAATGTCTCTCTTGGTTTATGAACACACTGGGCCATGAACAGTCCTCCCACAGTGTGTGTTCTTCTATATGATGCTCTCATTCAGGGATTAAGCTTGTGGATTACACTATTTACTTCTGTTTGTTGGCAGTGACTTGTAGGGAAACCTATGGATACTCACATGCCTCACATGCCGGTTGACCCTCAGCACTAGGGCTGGATATTGTCTTAACATTCTGAACTAGTGTTGATATGATACTTTCTGACAACACCAGAATGGTATAACTTTTTTTTTTTTTTTTTTTTTTTTTTAATTAAATCCCCTTTTTACTTCAGTCAAATTCAGATGAAAAGTAATCATTTTGCCCTTTGCTTGATACTTATGGTAGAAATAATCCAGTAATTGTAAAATTCCGATATATATGATCATTTTCAGATATTGCACTGTAGTTTGGGATTTTTTCCATGACAGTGAAATGGTATGGAGCTGATTTAGAAGCAGTGTGATTATTGATTGGTCATTGTCTCCTCTATGATATATAATGGAAAACTAGACCTGACAGCTGAGACAAGTGTCCACTCACTGCATCTTGCAAACTCTTTGTGACTTTATTTCATATTTTTTGTTTGCCATGGTTTGTTTGGCAAACTGTTGGTTAGCCTAGCATCAAGTTTTGGTTTTAATTATAGTACAAACACGCTATACCTGCATTCATACATAGTAGGGCACATACTGTGTCCTTCAGCCTGCATAATGAACACTGGCCTGTTGTAAGAGCCCATTGCATTAAACTTGGTGAACTCAAGTTTTGGGTGTGCCACAGTCTAGAATTGAATGTACAATAGTTTGTCATGAAATGTGACAATTGTGGAGTCTTTATGCAGTTACTTATTTTTCAGCACCAGGGAATGCAGCCAAATGTTAAATGGCATCCAAAGACATGTAGCTGTAAAAGAACTTTAAGTAAAGAAAATGTCTAAAATGTGTAAAATGTTTAAAACAGGAACAACTGTATCTTATGAATCTGTGACACATTTTGGTTAGCACCAATAAAGTACTGAAGTTTTATCGCAGCCCTACACTTCTCTGAAACATGTCTATACTCCCAGATATTGAAAATTGTCAAAATATGGAGTATACTGACTTGTTAAAGAGTTAAAACTGGCTTCATCAGTTAAAAGTTTAACAGAGATACAGGTGTGAAGAATGATTTGTGTGTTTAAATGTGAGGGTTGCAATTGGCACATTTGTTTCAGTAAATTTTACTGCACATAAAGTCATTTATATCCCATCATGCACTGGGTAAGAAGGCAGAAGGGGGTTGGGGCATCTGAGCTTAATCTCTAACCTGTGTAGCTGTGCCTGAGGGGGTTGATGGAGGAGGGTCGGCCATAGGTTAGAAGTTATGATTTGTGGGCTGGTATTGTCAGCTGATGATGAGTTGAATAATGGTGAGGAGCTGAAAGGATTACTGGCCACCGCTAATCTGTGGCCCCTCAGCTGAGGTAAAGAGGTGGGGAAAGACAGAGAGAGAAAGAGACTGTAGTGTGTGGCTTGGCGGCTGCCCGACAGCTGTGGGCCGTGCGGGCAGCTGATTTACTCTAGATTAGTTTGGACATGCGCCAACTAGGATTCAATCAGGCCATGATGAATGTGCTTTGGCGCGCTGACGGCTAAATGCTAACTGCTAAACTGACTGCTAACAGTCCATCCCACTGGCCATCAAGGAGTAACATTTTGGGGTTTACAAAGGTCCCAGAGGTGTTTTGTTTTCAGCTTGTGCCAAGGATTTTGCCGTGGAATACAAGAGACGACTGTTTCCTCTTTGCTTTGGATTTATTCTCTGAAAAATAAACCGCTGGGATTATAAATACGGAGGGAGATAAATCCTGTTTTTCTGCTGTTGGAGTGAGGTGCTGTTCAGTAGCCATGGCTACATGTGAGTATTTGATGTTGTCTGAGGGTTTGATTTAAAGGAAGAAGAATCAGATTTTATCATGGGTACTGTTCATGGCTGTGGTCATCAATCTTTGTGATGATGGAGTTCATAGAATATTAGGGATTAAACCACAGAAAGTCATTGCCTGCATGTGCAAAGATGATGCAGTGACAGCTGATAGCTTTACTCATTCTCCTTTTGGATGAAAACAATGCATATGTATACAGTACAATACAATTTAGAGATAATCTTTCCTTTCTCTTCTTCCACTACAGTATTACAGAATTCGTTGTAGCCCTTGAAAGTGTGATCTTTTTATTATACTGGATCATTCTAAAAGATAGTTCACTGTATTGATGGGTTACATGTCAATAAGAGTCGCAACAATCCACAGCAGTAGAGTGACAGGTCAGGTGAGACATGACCTCATAAAGGAGTTCTGCAGTCTCTCTAACCTTACAGAATTTACCAAAGCATTCAGCATGCTGTGCTCACGGATAATGTTGACTTTGATGTTAATGGACATGTTAATACGACACAGTCTGTCATATCTGAGTGCTCTGTAATATATGATTAGCTGTGCAAAGGGGGGGGGGACCAAAATGTTGTAATTTTTAAGGTGAGCTACCACCTTAAATGTGAGTTGAAAGACATTACAAAAGGTGGCTAGTGAAAAGACTTTTTAATGTCTAGAAGATATTGTATCTGCTTTCATATAATTAACAGCCTATTTAGCGACAGGCTATGTGTTCAATAAAATTAATTTGTGTTGTGTACATGTTGACAGTCATCAGATTTTTGTCACAGGCATGTCTAACCACTTTTTCCAATTTATTTAATGTTCTTCTTTAATGCTACTTAACCCAACTTGCAAACACCTTTGTCCTTTCAACCTCTGTAGGTAATGTGGGTATGCAACCTGTGCCGTAAACAGCAGGAGATTCTCACCAAATCAGGAGAATGGTTTTCTGGGTCAGGGGTGCGGCCTGGGAGCCTGGGCTCCTCCTTGAACAATCCAGTCACGGGAGGTGAGGCCCAAAGGGACAGGAAGCTACTCCGCTCCAGGTCCCAAGCCCCGCCGAGCACCAATACCAACGCAGGGCCGCCTGACGGGATACAGCCACCCGCTGGTGTCACTGCTGTCAAGGGTGCAGACACCATGCCCAGCTCCCGCTCCCAAAGTGAACCACCTAGAGAAAAGTAAGGCCTCAAGATACACACACTGAACACAACTCCAACTTCATCTCTATGCTGCAGTTCCTGCTCATAGAGGACGCTTTACATGTACAGTCAGTACCCTTTTTCATTAACGTGGTGGGAATTAGAAAATTGGAGAATGGGAACCATATTTTTCAAAACTGAGAAAACTAGCACTGCTTACTGGCTAAAGCTCCTGTTGTTTTTTAATCCCTGGGGCAAAAGGGGTTTTAGTCTTGAGAGATCTTTGATTCAATCCCTTTATTTTCATTCAGTGGGTGAGTTAGGTAAGAATTCATCACATCTCATGTTGGTTTTAATCTGTTTGTATAAAAGTCATCAAGGTTTAGCAAATATAGAGAGGAAAGTTCTGAGCACAGGAGATTTGTGTAGACTCTTGTCATTATTTTTTTGATGTTACAAATGCTGATGTTGCTCACCTGTTGTAATGGAAAAGATGCATCTGTGTCAGCAGACTATATGGTACATTGCTATAATGAATCCCCTTCTCATATAGGAAAAGGCCAGTTTCCCTCCATGAACAAAATGGTAAGGGAGGCATTGGGCGCGGTAGTGGCCGGAGACCTGCAGGGAAGTTGCCATCTCAATCATCCCTGGATGAACGAGTGGTGGCTGGAGAAAGAGGAGAGAGACGGTTAGGAGATGGACGGAGGCTGGAGAAGATCCATTCTCAGGACTATGAGGATGGGCAGGAGAACTTGGGTCGTTCAGAAACACACCGCAGACGGCCAGAGGATGAGGAGCAGAGGGAGCGCCAGCGCCGTGAGGAGGAGTTCCAGAATCGCTACCGTAGTGATCCCAACTTGGCACGATACCCAGTGAAACCACAGAAGGAGGAGCAGGAGATGCGCATGCATGCTAAGGTGTCCAAAGTCCGCCATGAACGACGACACAGTGACCTGGCGATCAATGAGGTCGGCCTGGGGCCTGGTGAAGGAGGGGGTGGAGGCAGTACAGGGGAGGTGCCTGAAAACCGCCTGGCCAGGAGGAGTGGAGGTGGGGAGGGAGACCGCAAGGCTGTCCTGGAGAACCACCGAGCCTACTCTGTGGATAGGACCGTGGGGGTAGGAGGGGGAGCTCCACCTGTTGGAGGTGGAGTGAGATTAGGACCCCAACCTGGGGGACCTGTGCCTCCAGACTGGGGCCCAAACAAAGGCCGCTTAGAGCCTGGTACAACACGGACACCAAGGGACAAGGGTGGGGATAACCTGCTGAGGAAGGACTCTCAGAGCTCGGACCAGTCGGAGTCTTTGCGGCCGCCCCCTCCACGGTCATACAAGAGCAAGCGCGGAGTCAACAAGAGGCAGATGTCCATCAGCAGCTCAGAGGAGGAGGGCGGTTCCACGCCCGAGTACACCAGCTGTGAGGACGTGGACATGGAAAGCGTCAGCGAGAAAGGTCAGTCAGACAGATGTGCTCACTCCACTAGCTTACCAGGCTAAATATATCAGAACTTGCATACCTTGCACTGTTTGCTGTCATTCATTTCCTTATATTAGACATGATTCCTTATAGTCATTTGCTCAGTCTGGCTCTAAAATCTTTTTCTACTCACCAAAACTTGTTAATGAGCGGCTGCAGATCTCACAGAGCCCACACGCCCATCCTTAATCAGCACACGTATCCTCATTCAGTCTATCTGAATCATAAAGAACCTTCATTTATCTCCGCATTTGTTGTATTGTCATCATTCTTACTGTGAAGAGACTTTGCTTGTATCACCCATTGTATAAGCAGTGTAGTGTGGGTGGGATTAGAATTACAGCAGTATTAGGTTTGTTGGCTAATTGACCTGCAGGTAATACTCAGAGATAGAAAGATACAGATTGAATGATTGGGCAGATCATCTGACACATTTTTTAACTGGGGAAACAATTGTTATACAGATGAAAGACAGTTGTAAAGATTCAATGACCTTAAACAGCTGAGTAACATATCAATGGCATAATAAAGCTCTTTTCTATTGCAACATCTTCCCTCTTCCCACACTTCCTGGCCATACTTTCCAAACCCTAGCATCATCTGGTAAGTAGAATTACAGTAATGTGCAAAAAAAAGCAGAGATGTTTTGGCTCGTAAGATTATTCTAATACCATCACATTCTAATTTTGGACTGTAAAACTATACGATAAGTGATAGAATGAAGCACCCACCCAGCACACAGTGCATTACTATCCCTGTGTGTCATCTACACCTCTGTGCTGTGGCTAAACCCTGCTGCTCTCAGGACAGCTCTCATTTATTTGGAGAGTCCCTGTGATTTAGGCCAGCAGATTTGTGGAATTAGGCCAGTGGCTCGCATGCTACGTAATACTTCGCAAACTGCCAGCTGTACCAACCAACCATAGACGACCAGATAAAATCAAGCCTGGCTGTGGTTGCATGCTGCATGGTTACCGTTGGCTTCTTAGTACCTATGTATGATGCAGCTACTGTTAGAGAAGCGATGCTAGGCTGTGCTATAAGCCAAATTCAAGAGTCACTAGGTGGAGTTAGCTGTGCTCTATCAGCTTATCTCTCTCACCGGTCACAGAAGGGGCCTATTCCAGATGTTTTAATCCAGATTACTATAACTCGGGGACTGGTAATGGGTAGATGGTGTGGATTGAGATTATTAGCTGTTTTAAACACTATTTAGCTAGCTGGGCCTCAAAACAGGATGTCTCCTTTTACTCTCATCTGTGGCCTGAAGCAAGTTTTGCAGGATAATGTGCAGTATGTTTTCTTACAGAGATGCATTAGGGGGTCAGTCATTCATACAGAGTTATGCTTTTGGCAAATCCAGGTCCAACAGTCAGCCTCTTTTAGCTCTGTTTTTCTGTCTACAAATTCCTGAGGGAAATTTCTGTCTCTTTAGCCTCTAAAGGCCCCACTCTGTTCATCAGCTGGTCTCTAACATTGTCTGTTTCCTATTTGGTGCTGAGCAGGTATTGTACATTGGGTTTGAAAACAGCCACCTTACAGCTAAACAATGAGATGAAACTCACTAAAGATCTGTAAAGCCAACAGGAGCTGCAGAGTCAGGTGATATTTCTCTGTATAGTTCTGCACAGGTCCAGTTTTTTCGCAAACCCGCCTCCACCTGCAAAGCTTGGTGTTGGAACTGGCCTGTTACCTACAAGTATCCCCAAGTCATATCTTGACCAACCCTGACCCGTTTATATAGTCTGTCACCTAACCAGTAATAAAAATTCACAGGTTACACAGCCGCTCACTTTAAAGTGTTTGTTTTTTACTTGCAAAATTGGAACATGTAGAAATATGACTTCAAATCATAATTAAACCATAGTCTATGTTGCTGCTCACTATGCTGACATTTAATTGCCCTTGAGGCTGCTGTGTAAAAGAACAACACCGTCTGTAGTCTCTGGTTTAACATGGAGCCTTTCTGAATCACAAATCTAGCCAAGGAAAAGTGTCTTCCATTTCAAATGATCTGATGTTCCAGCACACAAATTTTACCGCTAACTGGATTGTGGCCTCCTTGTCCTCCCATTTAGACATTTTGAGAGTTGTGTTCTTGGAGTATCTCTCAATTCATGCAGCAACTTGTTTCCTCAGTGACAATGTGCCTCACTTGCAGCTGTCAAACCTTATACACTTTAAATGCAGCAAAGCGACTGACAACATCATTCACACAGTCTCTGACCACACCAAGTTTCTCCCAGACATCCAGTTTAGCCTTCAACTTTGTATTGTTCATGTATTGTTTGGTATGCAGTACTGGCTATTTTTGCCTTGTCATCCATTTTGATGTACTAGCTAGTGGACATCGCTGTCGGATCAGTGACGTCCCATTATTTGGCTGGATGTGAATTTAGGTTTCAAAGGCCCTTGCACATTTAGCTTGTTTTCATCTGATAAGATAAGACAAGATAACAGTTTATTAATCCCCCATAGGGAGTCACATGGTTTCATGGTTTTTGAAGGCCTGTGTGATTGCCTGATCGGACAGGAGTCAAGCCTGTTGGGAAACAGCTGCATAACTGGGTTGAATAACAGGGAACTTACACTTGAGAACTGATGTTAAGTGGATACACAATCAAAACATTATCAAGACAAATACAATAGTGAAAGTTTTACTCAACGCTGTAACTGCTTGTAAGGTTGAATTTTAATTCTATAAAGTCAGTAAATGATCCATATTGGGTCTATTGATTACTTGAAGGTGTTTCTCCTCGAAGTGCCTGTCTAACAGATAAACACAGACTTCATTAGATTTAAGCTATAATTCAGGTAGATGAGATTTCACAGACAGTAGAATGGACTGTTGCACATTTAACTGGATTATAATCATTGATTTAATGGTTAACATCAAAAAGCTTTGTGACCCCACTCCCACTAGTGATCATCTTAAGGTAATTACATTAGGAGTAAACAGCCCAGCGCCAGACTGAAGTACTGTTTTTTTCAATGCTACCTCATTGTAACATATTATTATTATGACATTAACCAATAAAGATTCTGAATGTATTTATACCCTTTAAACATTCGTTCAACTACACTGGTCAAGTAAAAGAACTGTAAAATTTGGATTTAATGCAGAGCACAAGCATTGATGCAATGTTTGCGCATAGCAAGGATTACAAGCTACAGATATTATATGTAAGAGGAAGTTATGTAATTTTCATGCAGAAATAGTTGTTTATATGTAGCAAGAATCCTCTTAGCAGGATTACTGTAAACCATGTTTATATTGTGGTTTCCCTTTTGCCCAATAAACTGTATCCCACTGGACATACAGTACTAGTGTATCTCCCAGATTGAGGCTTTAATGATGGAGCAGCTCTTACTTAGTGTCTGAAGTAAAATTGAGGCAGGAAGTGGTTTGATGTGGATGGCTTACTTCTTTGGAGTGAAGAAGACACCAAGGTGGTAATGGTGTTGAGGAAATGGAAGGGGAAGTCTGCTGCTGGGATGACACTGTGTCCCAGTGGGTGTATGACATATTCCTATATTTACCATGATTATTTCAAACGTTCCCAGAGTATGATTATGAGTGTGAACATGTTGTCCTATACTTGAATGTACTGCCACTGTAGAGAGCATTAGCAGTAGTGTGGAAAGAGATTTTCTTTTACAACTGAGAAAACTGAGTCACTGCTCAATCCTAAGGTGTTACGTCTTAATCATTGATTAACTGTAGTATGACCTGATGACTTATTGGAGGATTTGTTGTCTTTTCCACAATGTAGAACATCAGTGCCAATGTGAAGTCTAAGAGGAAGATGTTGCTTTAACTTTAAATATGTCATATATTTTTGCTCCCATTAACATCATTAACAAACATTAATAATCAATGAATTAATTTAATGTAATCATTACTGTGTCTTCTCCAACTATGGGATTCTTTCTTTCTCACTTCCATACACAGCACAAGAGCGTAAAAGAAGCCTACATTATTAGTTGCATGTTCTTAAAATGACGGTACAAGAGATGTTGTGGTATTTGCATCTATTGATTCCACCATAAACAGAAAGAATACATTTGAAATATTGTGTGATCTATTGCATATCAGAGTATTAAACTAGCCAGAATTGTTAGGTCCGTCTGTTTATCTGTCGCACCAGTGCATGAATCAGATCTGATGCGAGGTTGTCAGCCTGCTGATTGGTGTACAGGCTGCGATCTACCAGCGCTTATTGAGGTCATCCACTATGTTTGTTGTAATTAAAATTGTTTTTTTTAAATAAAATCAGTGCAATATGCTTTCCTCGAAAATTAACAATACAAACAACACTCCATAAATTCTTAGGTACAATAAAAAAGAACCTTTTACTTTCCATTCATTGGTCCCACATCTTCTTCACCCAGTTCTCTCTGAGACATCCAGTGTGATGAGCTGTAAAATGCACTGCGACAAGAGAATATGTCAGTGGCAGAGAAGAGAGGCTGCGATATCCCTGGGTGATAAATACTAAAACTAGAAAGGCTCTCGGTCCCTAGCTGACCAGTCAGCTGGTCCAAGTCAATGTCCTGCAGGCCATCTGACAATGGTACAGATCCTTGCTCCACTGTCACGCACAGCACATTCCTTAGTCTGATAGTCAGGGTAAAGTCCTGGTCCTGGATTTGTTTAAGATGTGCTTTTAGGGCATGAATCTATTCATTAGTCTTCAGACCTGCTGGCACAAGCCTTTTAAATTGTGGCAAATTCAAATAACTTGTGGAGCATCAGCTTTGAGTTTTTATTATCTTCATATGTTGAAGATACACATCACATGGTGACGTGCGGATCATAGTCTGTGAACATTTTAAACATGCCTGTTTAGTCCAGCATATTCCTTAACAGACCTATCGTTACTGACTTCTAACTATTTTCATTAATGTATTGTGCTCTTTTTTTCTGAACTCATTCAGTGTCATTTTGGGTTAAATGACACTAAAGAATTAGCACATGCTGTTGTTTAGGTTGTTTGTGGAGATCATGTAGTGTGGAGGCAAACGTAAAACAAGTTGGCAGGAGTTCAAGATCATGTGATGAAGGTATTTTTTTATATATAATGTTGGCTTTTAGTGACTGCAACTGGTATAATAGCAGATGGAGCTGAAGGGGAGGACAGGCTCTATGACACACACACACACACACACACACACACACACACACACACACACACACACACACACACACACAACTGTTTTTCAAGAACAATACACCTGCAAAGAGCTGATGCTTTGATGTAGCATCAGTTAGAGGAGCAGCCCAGATTTTGTAATCTGCCCGGCATGTTCATCCTCCAAAAGCAAAAACCGCTACTCAGCAGTTCAAACTGTGGAGTCAGCATTTATCCTCTCAAGCATCCTCGGTGGACTTTCAGATTTCAGATAAGCAGCACTGGAGTCATGTCTACTCAGACTTTTTTCAGGTTTTCTGATGTCCATCACCCATGCTCTTATTGGCTAACCTGATTATCACTGAAAATGTTTTGGACAAACAGCCTGCTCTCTTTTGCCAGAACATCAGTTGAATCATCATTCTTCTCATCTCATGTGCCAGACTTGAACACTTCACTTACCTTAAAACCAAGGTTTCTCAAAGTCTTTGAAATCCCCATCTGATGTCATCTTGCTCTTGGTTTATTCCTGTGGTGACAAAGTGGCCACAGGCTGCTCCGGTCTGAAGCTGGGCCAGTTAGTTCTTCTACTCGAGCCATCTGTCAGTGTTAATGAGAGCTGGGATACTCTGACATACACTGGTGTCTTTGTGCCTGGCCAGGCTCTGGCAGGAGGTTTGGACAGGCCAACTTGGAGCATGGTGAATCAGTTTGATTATGAATGAAGTTAGTTTTTCTTAGCTGTGGCTCTGTAATGACATTTTTATTTGCTTTTTTCTATACATTTTTTGCACATAAAAGATGAATTTCTCCACAGTACTGACAGATGTCATGTCACTTATTTCCCCTCTTTCTCTTTCTCTGTGCAGGTGACTGGGATTGTCATTCTCTAGATCCAACAGTGTGGCATGTAAGTTTCAGCAAAACATGTCAGAGTCAGAGCATTAATGTGCTGCCGCTGCCCTGAATACTTACAGTAACTCACATGCACCTTCATGTACTCACGCGCAAACACACACACACATCCACAAAGTGAATGAATACAAATAGAACCATGTCTATCAAAGCCACACAGTAACATTAGCACATCCACTCTTCTTGCTGTCCCTTTCTCACCATTTCCCTCCGTCGTGTTGTTTTCCCTCTATTCCTCCTTATCCTCCTTCACAATGCCTTATAACTCCCCTCATAACTTCTCCTGCAGCATCCAGTTACATGGCAGCCGTCCAAAGAGGGTGACCACCTAATCGGGCGCATCACGCTAAGCAAGAGGTCGGCCATGCCCCGTGAGGCCGGCTCGCTCCTCGGCCTAAAAGTAAGCAGGGAATTCCTCCCATTCACACCTGGATCACTAGCTTTAACTAAGAGACTAACTTCAGTTGAGTGCTAGTTTCAAACTGGCAATAGAGATGATTTGAGCTGTGGAGTGTTTCATGACACAAGTATGTAGCATAATGCCTGTTAAGCAATCACTGAGTCCTACAGAGAGGTGCAAACTACCTCTGAGTCTGCCAACATGAAGCTTTGTAACTATCCGTTCTCCTTTCTCTCCTTTGTGTGCAGGTGGTAGGAGGGAAGATGACAGAGACAGGGAGACTTGGGGCCTTTATCACTAAAGTCAAGAAAGGCAGCCTGGCGGACGTCGTGGGACACCTACGAGCAGGTATGAAAGCATGTAGTTTTTTGTTCTGGCTATATCTATAGAGATTATTATTGCAATTTAATTGGGGCAAAACAACCACTTAAGCTCAAAGCTGACAAGCTATGAATATCCACAAATATGTCCAAAAACTGTTTCATCCCCTTTTGAAAAGTAAGCAGAATAGCTGCAGTAGCTCTACACTTTATATTTCAAAAGTGAATTCCAGATGCAGAATTGTCTGTTAGTACCTGGCTTTTTAGTCAAATGCAATGCGAGATGAGCCTCATGCTGGATCATCATTGTGCATGTTGGCCATCTGGTTCCAGGTGACGAGGTGCTGCAGTGGAATGGGAAGTCATTGCCAGGAGCAACTAAGAAAGAAGTATACAACATTATCCTAGAATCCAAGGCTGAACCTCAAGTGGAAATAGTTGTTTCAAGACCTATAGGGTAAGATTTTGGTTGTTAATATGTAATGATTGTCAAAGTACTTGAGTGATGGCATTCATTTTTTTCTGACAGACACTTTTGATATGTCTCCTTCCTTTATCTAAAAGCTCTATCCACCGAATTATGTCCAAAAACTTCTTGAGAAAAGTGTATAGAGCATATCAGTAAGTAGTGTTGATTTAATGGGTGGAGCCCCTTCCCCTCATATCTTCCCAAAAATCCTGAGATCCAAGAGAAAAATCCCATTTTCCAGCCATCCTTTTCACCTCTACTTCCCACCATGTTTAATGTGTAAATGTGTATTTGACTGACTGCTTGCTCTGACATGAGTCTTTTGCTCATTCATTTTTAAAGATGAATGTACACCACAGTCCTCATTGTGTCCTTACATTACAAAGTTTCTTGATGTATATTCTGTATATTTGAAGTTCCATGACTCTCTTTCACTTTTTTCAGAGACATCCCAAGAATCCCAGAGTCATCCCACCCACCTCTAGAATCTAGTAAGTGTTTATAGGAGCAGCTTTATTGTCTCATGTATGTTACCATTGTTTTCTGCGTATGGAAGTAGCTTCTGGAGACAGAAGCTACTTCCATACACAGTACACACATACATTGTACTCTAACACCAGATATTGGAGTTGATTATGCCTTTGGCTCTATGATTTATCACAACTGTTTCCCCTCTTCAACAGCAGGCTCTAGTTCCTTTGAGTCACAAAAGATGGATCGTCCCTCCATATCAGTGATGTCCCCTACCAGCCCCGGCGCCCTCCGAGACCTTCCTCTGGTCCTGCCTGGACAGCTCTCTGTGAGTATCTGAAGTGGAGGGACTGAGTCATGTGCGTCATGTGAATGGACAGAGATATGCATAGAGGCTTTTTGTCTTTATGCGTTTTTACAGGTGAAGCTGTGGTACGACAAAGTGGGCCATCAATTGATCGTCAATGTCCTTCAAGCCATAGACCTGCCACCCCGACCAGACGGACGACCTCGGAACCCCTACGTCAAGATGTACTTCCTGCCTGATAGAAGGTATGGTCATTTTGTTATGTTTTGTGGGTCCATCTCACAGTCACAGTGCATCAGCATCTTCCCTTCTAAACTCAATCATGCCTTGTTCTAGTGATAAGAGTAAACGGCGGACTAAAACAGTGAAGAAGAGTGCCGAACCTAAGTGGAACCAGACCTTCATATATTCCCATGTTCACCGGCGGGACTTCAGAGAACGCATGCTAGAGATCACAGTGTGGGACCAGCCCAGAGTCCAGGAGGAGGAGAGTGAATTCCTGGGAGAGGTGGGAGACACAGGACATCCAAATACTATTTTCATACTGGTTTAAATTACCTGGATTTCTTCACACTGCTATCATATGGGTGATTTTCCGGATTGGAAAGTGAACAGGAATATGATGTACACTGTAGTCAAATGCCACATATACAGTATAATCTGTATCATAATCTGCTTTTCGAGCACTTTACTGATTTGTTTCATGTTTTTTCACTAGGTTTAAATTTTCAGTCTGTTCTTTAATCTTTGATTTTTACTTGCTATTGGCTAATTTTAGCCCCTCAGAGTTCCAAAATTATTCAAAATGTGAATAATTTCAAATTTGAATTTTATCATTTGTGACTTCTGATCAGAAGTTGTAGGTTGGAACTTCTTTATATCAAGGACCAACAAGCCAAAAAGGTTGTGAGTTTCTGCAGTAAAGCTGCCCGTACTGAAGTGGTTCCACAGAAACACAGTCCCATCTGCCCAAACACTTCTGAAAACGTGGCTCCATCTGACTGCTTCTCTTTTGCTCACTCACCTGCCTCTTCTTTCCCTTTCTCTCCTCTCTCAGATCCTGATAGAGTTGGAGACGGCTCTGCTGGATGACATTCCTCACTGGTATAAACTCCAGACACACGACGTGTCCTCTATACCTCTGCCCCAGCCCTCCCCGTACCTCCCACGCAGACACGTCCATGGAGACAGCCCCAGCAAGAAGCTACAGAGTATGTCTGGTTATATATGGTATCTTTCCAGGCGCTGAGTGAACAAATATGTGGATGTGTATGTATGATTTAATCCCTGCTCTGTGAACCTACAGTGTTTGTGAGCGTGTGATTGCTAACGTTTCCTTCCTTCCTTTCCGACTGACAACCTCTCAAGCTTATGCTGTCCTGTATGTTTGTGTGTGCGTGCGTGTGTGTGTGTGTGTGTGTGTGTGTGTGTGTGTGTGTGTGTGTTGTGTACGTGTGTGCAGGGTCTCATCGCATCATTGATACAGAGTTTGATGATGGTTTGATGGTAGTGACTAAAGGTGGGTGGGGGGCATGGTTACTGAGCATTTCCTTGCACTAGCCTGTAGGCGTCCAGCACTGGGTGAGAGAGTGTTCTCTTTGCATCCTCCCTCCATCTGTTTCTCTGAAAACTTCCTGCCTCCTTTTGGCTCCACTGTATGTTTTTGAACAAATTGCACGCAAATTAAAGTAATTAATCATTGCTGTTTCAGCAAAAGGCAACACTCCAAAGACGTTTGCAATTCATCATATTGCTACTGCAGATTTTGAATTGCAGCATTGTAGTGTACAGCCTTTGTAGTGCTGGTGTGAACAGTTTCTCCTCTTCTGCTGGGCTGTAGAAACACTGGTGCACTGAGTGCATGTTAGACCGTAGAGCTACAGTTGTTCACTGCCATTCCACTGAGTTTCCTGCCATTCTCCTGCATGCTTCTAGTCCTGTGGAAGTTGCTGACTTCACTGAAAGGACATTGAACATGTACAATAGAAGCTGAATTTGTGTTATTTTGGCCAGTAGAATCACTACAACTGCTTTGTTGTTAGACTGTTTCTGCTGTGGCTTGATCTTCTTTCAGATGAATGTGGACCTGATTTGAATTTGACACTTTTTTATGGTTCATTTTGTTTCCAAATGAGTATTGTTTGCCACACTGGGAAGTGAAATGAGTGTTAGAAACACATTCTCCAACTTATCTCAACATGACTGTGCCTATTTTTATTTTTAATGCAAATACTGAGATGAACAAATGATAAATCTAATCCTTTAAACACATAAATGCACTGTAGAGTTGTGGAGTGGGAGGACCTGTTGGTCCCCTGTTTTTTCCTGCTCCTTTTAATGATCTTGTCAATGTTTCTCAGTGCAGAAATATCATGATGTAATGATACTATACAGCAGGTTCTGGCTATCCCTTCAATTTATGATATTTTCCTCTCTGAGAGATCATGTTTTTCCATTAGTTTGTCAAGGCAAATTGCTCTAAATACTGCAATGCATGCGCTTCGGTTGCTATGGATAAGAAGCCAGTCAGAGATGCAAATCAGAACTGTGGCAAGAACGTTGCAGAACGAAACATGATGCCATAGTCACTGAATTCATCCACAATTGACAAAGAATCCAGAAGGGAGTTCATTTAAGCTACAGATTGTGTCGCCAGTTTTCTAAAAAGCAAGAGTTTGAGCTTTTTCTGCTTGAGGGAAGTTACAATTTGAAGGTTGGTGAAAGGATGTTTCTTACCAAACTGTATCTCAGACATTGTGATTTTTGTGCACACAGGCTTGTGCTTTGTCTGTCTTGATCAGAAAACCACATATTTCACATCAGTGTTGCTCATCTTTTATACTGATGATCTAACCAGGAGACTCTCATTTGCAACAAACGTTCCCATCTGACATCACCTAATTTTGTCTATGCAGAAAATGAATGGTACACTTATTTCTGGAACCCTGGACACACAAAATAATTCCTTCCACTTTGCAACTCTATTTCACATTTTAAGCAGCATCTACATGTGATTGAGCAAATGCAGGTTCTGTAAAATATGAATCCATGCATTTCTTGTATTGTGTGTATTGTTGGATTATATCTAACCTATTCTTTGTAGCTCTAGTGGTTAAATATTCCTCAGGGGTTAAAAATCTGATCTCTCACCTCACCTGGCACTCCATGCAGGGTTCAACAAAAACTGACTGAGTTTGACAGAGACATAGCAGAAACAGTCAGCTACTCAGGCTAGCTCACATGACCGGCTAACCTGTAGCCTAGCTGGTCATTTGCCTGTAAAACATCCGCTGTGATGTTCTACAGTCTGTAAGAGAATGGCATCTGTAGTGGTAGCCAGTCCTTATCAAAGGATACACAACTAATGTTTGGATGTGTGTGTGTGTGTGTGTGTGTGTGTGTGCGTGTGTGTGTGCGTGTGTGTGTGTGTGTGTTTCTATGTGTGTATCCACTTGTATTCGTGTGTGTGTGTGTGTGTTGTATCCATGAACCGACAAACACGTTTGTTTGAACGTGTGTGTGTATGTGTGAATTCTGCTTTTTTGCCTTGTGTGTGGGTGTATCTGTGCTGGATCTGTGTGTGCATGTGTGTAGATGCAGAGCGTAACTCCAGGGAGAGAGAGCGAGGCAGTACGTTGGCTGTGCCTGAGCAGCAGCGCGCCGTCCAGCATCGTTCCCGTTCAGTGTCTCCCCACAGAGAGGACTCCTGCAGGGCTCGGTCACGGCCCGCACACGTGCCCATGCAGAGGTCAGCATCACCTGTCAGATTACCTGGTGAACTGTCAGTGGAGTGTGTGTTGTCTGTGGTGACAGTAGACCAGCATCAGCTAGTCAATACATCTGCACTACTGAGATGAAATAGCCAGTAATATCTGACATGTAATGATGCCAGGGCTGTTTAGAGGAAATGTCCCTGTAGAGTCTCAATTATGAATACTGGATTACATGTCTGACATTTTTGCATTTGATGAGATTATGGTTTGGTCTGGTTACACTGTCTCAGTGTCCTGGACTTGATACTGCTTGTTAGCATCATTACTTTACTACTATATGGCCAAATCACTGCCTAGTAATGCACACCTCTGTTTATGGCTGTCGGCGTGACAGTGTAATTACGCTGCTCACAGTTGAAGGTTGCCAAATATGTTAAAGGCAGCCAGTTGAAATATTACATTTATCTTTGGGTTGCCACACGTATCCAATCCAACCAACAAAATATCAGTTATTTTTCTATTATCTCTTTCTTTCGTCGGCATCTTTTTCACAACACATCACACATGTTTCCTCTGCTGCATTTGATTGTTCATTTGTGAAGTATTCAGCAGAAATGGGTTTATCATCTTCAGTTATACCTCCAAACAACATTTATAGACTGAAATTTATATATAACAACCAAACAAACTAAGTCATGTCAACCAAAAACAAGCAGAAGTTGTGTTCTACGATCGCATTTTGCTGTGTTACTGACAGGCCACCACACCCTCACCAGTTTTGCTTTTCAAGGACTGATTTTGGCTCATACTGTAAATTTTAGTATAATTTACTTTTCCAAAGCAACAGCAGAACCACAGGGTGGTACTCTGAGTTTCTCTCTCTGTTTTCACTCATCAATTATTTCCAATCATTCCTCCTTTCCATATTTTATCCAATGGATATTAAGATACTATCAATGAAGCTCAACACTTTCTGTATTTCTTTCAAATTAAAAGCGCAACTGGAAAGCGCCCTGTAAGCCAAAGAAGGCTTTTAATGTGGAATACCTCCACAGGATGTGTTGAGTTTCATGCTTGGGCCTTAATGAGTGGAAGCAATTGGAAATAATTTGTGAATAAAAACAGCATTTCTCTTACAGAAGAATACCAGAGAACTATGACATAAAAAGAAATGATTTGGAGCTGAAGTTTTGTCATAAATCATAAATTTAGTCATTTTCTGAAGATGTGTTGCTTGTATGCTATGTCATTCTAATAATGTGTTCACGGTGGCATTCTTATTCTCACTGACCATCTCAAGTTTGAACATGTCCAAGCCAGAACACCAGGGCACCTGCTGTGCCCTTCATTTGGCTCAGTCAAGTCAAATTGTTTTGTAGAAATTCATATTGTGTCAGATTACTAATGTAAAGGTGAACATATTGAATCATTAGAACTACGGACCAAGATTCATATCATATCCAAAGAAACCTGTGAATTTATTAGATATCTTTGATTTCATCAGGAGTCTTGATGAGATCCACCAGAACCGCCACCACTCCCATTCCCCATCCCACTACCACGACTCCCACTTGGAGCACCAACGCTCCGGTGACTCGGACTACGAGTACTCTGAGGACAGGTAACCTGTTGCTGGGACTTGTGGGGATCATCACAGTGTGGGATGGGGTTATGTATATGATATAGATACAATGATAGACACAAAAATACAAATAATGATAACATAATTTAAAAATATATGTTAAAGCACACACTTTGGGTTAGTGCTCCTAGTGGGTCATTCAGCTCTTCATCAGTTCCAAAATATACTTATGGAGCACTGGCTCATATTTACTTATATTTTACATGGGTTGAATCTTTTTTGTGTGTGTAATGTGATATTACCGAACTAATATCTACTAATAATACTAACCGTGTGAAACTAGTCATTGCAGCATACTAAGTTTGTTGTATCATTCTGTACTGCTGGATGCAGACGTAACTGAAATCTCAGAATTATGATTTCCTGGTTGCTCTCATTCATAAATTCACTTTACCTGTCTGAGTTTCCATCCTCTTCTGTTGTGTTTTCTCGGGTTGTTTCTCATTTGTTCACCCATCGTCATGGCAATGACAGTGAGGTCCTGGAGATGCACAGGTCTATCCGGGGCGGGAGTGCCGAGTGCCTGCACACAAACAGGTAAAAAAAAAAAAAAAACAGAAAAAGAAAAAAGAACAAAGAAAAAAAGAAAACAACCACCATTCAGCTTTATTTTATTAAAATATGGCGTTTTATCATTGTTTCCATCCTCACTATACTTTAACAATTCCATCTTAACACTATTTCCAATGAAAACAGAGTGTGTTAATTATCGTCAGTGGACTGTAGATACCTTAGAGTGTTTGTCTGTTTTTTGCAACTGCATGAAAACAAATCAACATGCCATATCAGGATCAAGTAATTGTAGCATTCTCATAAATTCACGTCTGACTGCTGTATATCACCACATCAATCTCATACAAACACACACAACACGCTGATCACTGTGTGAGGGGATTAGGGACCTGCTCGGTGGCTTACCTCACAGAAGCCAAAGCTCTTTTGATTAATATCTTTTCTTTTTTGCATTTGATGTGTTTACTCACAGCAGTTGTATATCTTTTCCACTTTGCTTTCTTGTCTTGCCTTACATGCATGATCTCCACTCATAAAACCAGGGGCATAGGTAGATACAGCAACACACTGCCCCCCAAAATGCCCCTGTTAGTAAATGGTATCCATAAAGACATTTACAGGTAAGCGCTTCGCGTGAAAAGCAGTCTTGCGTATCCATCTCTGTGCCTGTCCAGCTTTCCCAGAATCATTTGTGGAGGTGGTGGGTCATTTAGTTGTGGCAGTGTTCTCACAACGGCATGAATGTCCATATGTCTCCCAGTCCACTGTGTTGCTTGGACTTGCTTCAGTTGGAGTGTGTGACAAGTTGCATTGTCATGATGCTGCTTTAGCTAACTGAATGCTGCATGCTTTTCTTCCCTCTGTATTATACAACCCTTGAAAAGACCACTCTGGTGTTCTTACATGTTGTAGACCATAGTGCAACTACAAATCATATATAGTTTACATCGACTCTGA
This sequence comes from Chaetodon trifasciatus, assembly GCA_037975065.1. NCBI lineage: Eukaryota > Metazoa > Chordata > Actinopteri > Chaetodontiformes > Chaetodontidae > Chaetodon > Chaetodon trifasciatus. The sequence goes on from JBBMOE010000037.1 coordinate 4,877,383, forward strand.
CCATTTTCCAAAGCATTTCAGATGATTTTAGGCTGGTTTTCTACCTTTTAGGTAGCAGTTGAGGACAGGAAGTCATCAGTGCAGTCAAGGGAGCTCTACCATCTGGATTTTGACAGATGAGCACCAAAGTGCTGTGTTCACAAGCTGTGTTGTCTGGAAATCAAACCTGCAAGCTAAACTATAAGCGGACATGGACTTTGTGAATAATGAGAATTCGGTCACCTCTTTCCCATTTTAGCGACTAATGAAACAGCATTGAAGCACAATGATCACCACTGCATTTCAGCTAGTGGTATAGGGTTAAGTCTACCAACCACCTCTAGGTCAGTCAGTTTGTCCACCACATTGGTCTAGACTGAAATATCTAAAAATTAGATCAATTCCATGAACTTATACACAGACGTTCATGATTTCCATGCTTCCTGGGGTTTTAATCCCACTGACATTACTACTTGACATTCACTTTTTTGTGCTAAGTGTCTATTGGAGAACAAACATTTCACTTGTCCAACTTTGGTTTGGACGTAATGAAACTAATGCCCATCAGCCTCAACTGTGCTTTGTGCTTAGTACCGATTAGCATGCTAGCATGCTGGCGATGGTGAACACAGTAAACATTACACCTGCAAAACATCAGAATGTTAATATTGTCATTGTTTGTGTTTGGCTCAAGGCACCACTCTGCATAAGTATAGCCAACAGCTTTACATGAACATGAGTTTAGTGGACATGGATACTACAAGTGTGTGTATATGTATATATAATTATTATTATTATTATTTTTTTTTTTCATCACCTAAGTTTCTGGAGTAGCCCACCCCATAGTAATGTCTACCTAGAAATCGGTCTTCAGTGTATTGAATGGTTTGGAAATGGTTGGTACAATGTAAAGAATATGTGAGTTGCAGTTAATGAGCTAAAACCGCCATTACTGTCCTTTAATACAATTATCAGATGTTGATCCTGGCATCATAATTTGTACCAGATCACATCAGCATACTCTTTTTTTCTCTTTTTCTCTAACTCTGAACCAGCATTAAAAGCACAAAATCATCTGCCATGTTTACTGTGATACTTCATTCCACCAGACACACAGACCTCCTGTGAGGTTTGTAAAGCACATTCCTCCATTTCTCTGTTCTGCTCTAATCCTTTTCATGGCACTCCTATATATATTGTAGGCCTACTGTAGCGTGGTTTCCTCACCATGTGCTGCTTTAGATCTGTAGATTGCGTTATATAATCAGCATTACATGTAATCGGGCCATATACAGATGCTGGAGGAACTATATCTACACTCTTACATAATGAATTCCTCACTCTGAGGTCACAGACAGGATGCAGTTCATCTCATGTGTTCATTTAGTGATTTGCTGATTTGCTGTGCGTGGTGTTTCAGTGATCACCAGCACCACGCAGCAGGCACATTTCTCATCTGAAGCTTTCCAATCTCTCTCTCTCTCTCTTTTTTTTTACTGAGGCACAATGTGAACTGTGAAGTGGAAGTTGAGCAGCTCCATAATGTCATAATGTGAATGTTGCTTCTTGTCTCTCCTGCACATCTACAAGAAGCCTGCTTAGTTTCCTGCTTGTGGTTTCTTCCCCTTCACTTACTTTTGTCTCTGCTTGTTTCCATCAGTTGCATGTCATTTTTGTTTTCCTGTGCCTTCCTTTGCATGCGGCTCTTTCTCCGCCTCTCATGGGCGGGGCTCCGATGTACAGCTCCACCCTCCCTGCATGTCTAAAGAGCAAGCCGCCCCACAGGCAAGAAGGGGGCAGCACCATGCCTCGTAGCATCCTTACACACCGTGTGCTCAGGTTCACTGATGAGGTCACAGTTAGGTAAGAATGCATCCGCTCCTTCCTCGTCCCCCCTCCACCCAGGACCTTTTCTTTCTCTCTTTTTCAGGCTAAAACCTATAGCAGAGGCTTATGCATGTACTGGCAGAGCATTAAACAAACAATAAACTCCTAAGCCCTTACTGCCATCCGTGTGAGGCATTTGGCCTGAAAACAGTATGTGCAATGTCATGCGACGACACAGAGCCAACCATCTGTTGAAAGTAACTGTTGTCACAGAGCAGCATGACGTGACAAACACACAGCTGTGAGTGGATGTGAACGCTGGCTGCTCCTCTCCTCTTCACTCATTCACCCCCTCACACACACACTCTTAGAAGCGGTCCCCTCTCCCACTCAGACCTGGTTCCCATGGTAACTCACCAACCTTCCATCTGAGTGGTCTCACAGTGTATGGCCGCGAGGAATGACTGGCTATGATAAATGGAGATACAGCATCAGGGCCATTACATGTTACTGCACTGTCTGATGGCTTTCCTTATTCTCTCTTTGTCTCTCCCTCCTTCCCTCTCTTTCCTTTCTGCCCCCTTTTTCTGAACTTTATCTCACATTATCCTACTTTTTCTCTGTACTTTCTTTTTGTCTACCTCCTACTCATCATCCTTTTGTTCACATTATTCACAACCTCTTCTTCCTTACACCCCTGCTTGCATCTTCTGTCCTTGTACATCGTGTCTCCATCTCCATTTCTTTCTCTTCTTTCTTTCTCTCTCTCTCTGCTGCCATGTTGTGGCGGTGCAGCGACCTGCAGCCGTCGTTGGACAGAGTGAGGAGTGCCAGCACCACTTGCCTGAGACCAGACGCCAACTTTCACTCCCCTGACAGAGACAGGTATAAAAAGAATATTTTGAATGCCCATCATGAAACAAGTGAATTTAATTTGTGGTCTTTTACTTTAAAGATGAATACAGAAACTGTGGTCATATGTAGGCTGCTGAAATTGACTTCAGTTACAGCTTTCAAATCAGTTTTTTGTGGACTGCACGATGGAATCATCCAACATTTTGGGGGTGGGATGCTGCATGTCTTCACTCCAGCTCATGTCATGTGTCACTTTCATACATGGGTGACTTTGCCATTGCACACTTTCATTAAAAAACACTACCTGCTGTAGAGTCTTTGAAATATCTTTCAAAGGCGGAAAATAAGACGGAATACTTAGCAGAGACAGTCTAAATGATATAACAGACAAAGTTATAGAGCAACATGTTTGTGTAAACCCCTGAAAAGTTAGCTGAGTGCAATTTTCATGCAGACACAGAAATGTGCTCATTATTTTTTTCCTGAGAGGTGAGAAGACTGGTACCATCCTTGCGTGTGTACAGTTCATATCAGTCAGTTAGCTTAGCTTAGCACAATGCCTGGCTATTCAGGTAACACAAACTATAAACTGTTGTTTTTACACTTTGCTTTTTGTCCAGATAAAAGAAATCAAATATAACATGTTAATTTGTGAGCTTACAAAGTGCTGATTTTGTTACCTATGGACAGAACCAGGTCTGTTTCCCCTTTTTATATTTTTATGCTAACATAAGCTAACCACTTCCTGGCTCTTGATCATCTTGTCTGACTCTCATCCACAAAGTAATTCAGTATATTTCCCAAAATGTCCAACTATTCCATCAAATGAATAAGTTAAGTTCCAGCATGTTTAGCACTTTGTTAGACATGACTGGTTTATGCAATGAAATTTAAAGAGATTTCAGTTTCAAAGCCTTGACTGTCCCTTAACTCACTAACAACCTCTCCTGGGGCTCCTACCTCGGGATCCTCCTCCTCCTACCCTCCCTGCCTCTAGGTGCTCCAACTCTTTGCCCCGCAAGACTCCCCCCCGCCCCAGGATCTTAGTAGAACATGTGGCCCCTGAGGAAGACAGGTATACCAGGCGTGCTGTCCTGCTGTCCCCTCCTCTTAAAACACCACGCTGCAGCTCTGCTTGCCTGCTTGTACCTTTGAAGCCTATCCTGTAGCCCAGAGCTCATCCTGTGATGATAGCGTAGCACAGCTCTTGTGATCAGCATCGTTTCTTTCCCTTTCCCTGTAAATAAGACTGTGTAATGCCTCTTTTATTCTGCTGCACCTGCTCTTTCTGCTGAGCGAATTCCCCACTTCTCTGCCTTGAAAGCGCTTTCTTTACTGTAACATTGTTGCTGCTGGGAAAAAGTTGCAGTTCTCAGCTATATTGCTTTTACAAACCACAAAAACCAAAGCAAAGTCTCAGTTTGAGCTTTTTACATCGTATCCAGCACATCAGTCAATATTCAGTTTTGCCATTGTGTAGGTCGTCATTCTCCATATCGTGTTTGTTTTTCTTCCTCTCTCCGTCTGTGGTTGCTGTTTGCCGAAACAGGCAGTGTAGCAATTCATCAAGTCCAAACTGTCAAAGGGGCAGCAAAAAAAGCCTTGAGGGGGACAGGTAAGATCATTCATTCACTCACTCACTCTCTCACCCACCTTATTTTATCTCTTCTCATTGCTGTTACTTCTTTCTTGAGGGACGATATCTGGCCATCTGTGACTGCTTGTCAAAGCTGGAATATAGTTTTTGTTAAATGAATCATGACTCATTCGATACGTAGCCTTTAATGCTACCTGATTCCAAAAAGCTTCCTCATAACATGTTAATGGAAGTTTGACACTTTGTAGGCTTGTAGCTGCTCGAATGTTGTGGAGCTGTATGCTAAATATGAAGCTACAGCCAGCACTTAGCTTAGCCTAGCTTAAAGACTGGAAATAATGTTAAACTTCTACCCTGGCTTTGTACAAATGTAAAAAAAACACTGCAAGTCAGCATGACTAAAGCTCCCTAATTAACTCATTATGGTGTTAGTTTGTGGACAGAGCCAGGCTAGTTGTTTCCCACTGTTTCCAGTCTTTATGCTAAGCTAAGCTAACCATCGCTGGCTGTAGCTTCACATTTACTGTACAGACATGAGAGTGGTATCTTATAATCTAACTCTTTTGCAAAACAGAAAAAAAGCATGTTTACCAAAAAGTTGAACTATTGCTTTAACAATACTGTGAGGGCATACTACTGTTTAACTTTAGGAAAAATATCTATGAAATTGCTGCTGTATTTTGTTCAGCTTACCCACTGCACTGCACAGTGCACCAGCTGTATTTGATTAAAATTGTTTGACTTTAACGGTGTACACTGCCGACACATTTTTTTCCTTATGGACTTTTTCACAGTCTAAACAGCAACACACCAAGTGGCAACCTCCAGGGCTGAAAAACGAAGGCAGCATGAAAGTGCCAAAAATAGCAGTTTCCTTGAATGGCCACTTGAGGCTAAATGCGAGTCAATCCCCATAGACCCCCATATTAAGATGTCGAAGTTAACAGTAGAAATGAACATGTTTGCTGCCTGGTACAATGATCCACCTTTTCGTCCACTTTTGGATTAACCGGGAGTTTGCCAGTCAGGCATTAGATAGCGACAGCTGGAACCACTGTCACTGAGTCTCACAGTGGATGGGTGACATCACAGAGGCCACATCCATGTTTCATACAGTCTATGTATTATACACAGAGCCCCGAAATGAGTAACACATGTTATATTATTTTCATTTGATTTCATTTTGCTGTATTTCTAAGGTTTTATATTTTCATTTCTTTTTATTTGCTGATGGCAGTCGTATCCAGCCCACCTCTATCCTGAGGGGCAGTAGGGGGAGAGGGGGCCCACTGAGGCCCTTTGGCCAGACTGCCTTTGCTGGGTCCTGCCCAAACTCACCACGGCTAGACAGGTGCATGCCACTGCCAGCTGTATGCCTCCACTCCCCTGTGTGCTGATTTCCGCTATGTCACACTGAGTGTGGTAATACTGTGTGCACAAATACCACATGTAAATGTTTCAAGATGCCAAAATAATGTGCAGCTCACTTCCAAGAGGTGAGGTATCTGTCTTAGCTGTGGTAAGCATGTAGATATCTTGTGCTGTTCGATGGTGATTTGTGTAGTTTGTGTAAAGATTAGGAGTACCATCAGGTCTGAAGCTGTGGAAGGTAAAGTTTATGGTGTAAGTGTACCATCTCAACATTATAATACAGTATCTGGGATAAACAGAACTACTGTGCATAGTGTCTTTAAACACACTCAGTGCCACTTTCTTTACCTGTCCCGCACCTTTAGTGGTGATTCTGATCCATTGCTGTCGTCATGTGACCTGTGACCTTTTATACTGGCCATCAGTTTATTGTCTCTGTGAGTCAGTTTTGGGCTTCACTTAAATTAGTGATGAATACAGTTCTAATAATACACTTTTATGTCTCCTCTCCTGTCTCCTTGTGTCTTCATGTTCCTGTCTGTCAGAGCACACCCTCATGGCAGCCCCTCTCCAACGGGGACTCCCTCATCAGGTCGCAGGGCCAGGCAGCTGCCTCAGCTCCCTGCAAAAAGCAGCAGCATAGAGCAAGGTGTGTTTCAAAAGTGGGGGGATGCAATACTCTCATGGGTAGTGGATCATCTTAGCAAATAACAATAATAACACAGTGTGAGTCACTGTAAATGACATTTAGTTTCCCTAGCAGAGAGCTCTGACTTAAATGAGGCTTTACAGCGTTAAAAACACACCTTTCCCTGAGTAGTGTCTCCCAGGCTGTGTCTATCCCTGACAAGTTCCACCAGTCAGATGAAGGTAGGGCAGCCTGAACGTAGCCTAGTTCTTCAGTCATGCATCACAATCATATAGAACACTCTATTCCCAAATTCTTCCTGGCAGTCCTGGGTCAAACAGCGTTTTAAAATATTTTATACTGCATGTATTAGCTGATGGGTTGGGTTTAAAGTATGGAGATGAGTTAGTCTCATGTACTTGTCAAATTAATACCCCTGTCTGAATTTGTCTAATGTGGGCAACTCAGATCAGAAGCAAAATTTTTTCCCTGATTGACTGTGAGCATTTCTGTCTGACCTTCCTAGCATCCATCATGAGAGCACTTGATGTACAATCAGTGCACATCATACTCCATCTAGTGTCAGAAACAGGACCTGCATCCCCAAGATACTCCCTTTTGGCTCCCTCTGGAAACAAATCAATGTTTCTGATATCTTTTTCCAGGTTTTGTTTTCTGGTACTGCCTTTCTCTTTTTGTATCCATAATCTTTCTGTCTTACTCATTTCCTCTCTCTTTTGTCTCAGCAGCGGAGCGAGCCCGACAGCTGCCGATGAAAGTACATTCCTACCGGCCTTCAGCCTCCCATGACCCCGAAACGGACCTCAAGACCAAGCGGGAGGTCAGCATCTGTGTTTGCCAGTCATTCTTTGTATCTCTTTCTCCTACACTTGATGAATTGCCTATTTTTCTATCCTCACTGTCATCAAAATGATCATTTCTCTCCCCCCTCTTCGCTTCTGTCTGTAGATGTACGCAGAACGGAGGCGTAGCAGTGACAACATGTCAGCCAGATCATCAGACAGCGATATCAGCGAAATGTCGGCCCTCTCCCGTGCCAGCAGTGCCTCCCGCCTCAGTAGCACCAGTTACATGTCTATCCAATCAGAACGACCCGGAGGACGACTCAGGTCAGTCCTCATTGGCTATTGCTCATACGTACTGTTTGAATGTGAGGGGTGCTGTGGATTTCAGTTAGTCTGTCCTATTTTAATAACAGTCATCCATCCAGTCAGTTCACAGTCTGATTTGATCATATGTTATATGCATGCTAATCACTGTGTGTCTGTCTGTTTTATTTCTGCATGCCAACTGCTGCATGTTTCTGTCCTTCTGCATGCTCTGTCTCCTCTATCCTCGCACACACACAAACACACGGCTTCCACACAATGAACGGTGGGAATCCAAACAAACTGAACTCAGATCCAAGTCATTAGAGGAGGAGAAGAAGGACAGGAGGATCTCATGGGGGGTGAATGGAGAGGAGGACAGGAGGAGGGCGACAGGAAAGAGACGTTTCTCTGAGGAGTTGAAGCGCAGGAGACACACTGTTTCTGGAGACACAAGGGAGTCCAGGTAAAGATCAGTATATCCCAAATGGTGAATTCACTGACGATGGCAGACGATCCATCTTCTCGCTGTACAACCAGGTCTGGATCCTCAAGATAGTATCCCTGAATCCCCATTTGTTTGAGACAACAGCAGCAACAGAAACTATTTAATGGTAGCAATTATAGACAACTCCTTATTGATCTCAGCAGGGAAGTTATTTTCTTTTTGCTTGCAACCTCCAAAGAGAGGTCAGCTCAAATTTGTAGCAACACAGCGTCTTGCCCTTAAGCAGGGTGGATATTCACTGTCACCGTCTTAAACTTGAATCTTCCATCTGAAGGAAGTTGCTTATTTATGGGTTACACTTATCTTATTCACACAGGAATATCTGGTTTAATGGAATTTAATTACTTTTGAGGACCCACACATCCAAACCTTCCAAAGCATTATCCTTACTATTTTCATTTCTCATTCTCCAACTTTGTTGGGATGAAACACTAAATGGGCAAAGAAAGAAAAGTTACATGTTCAATAGCATATTTGTTAATTGAAATAAAAAGGTTAATAAGACTTAATTAAGCTGACATTAAACTTTTTTATTAATAAGATTTCTTACAAAGGTCATCCCAACTTCATGTAAGAATAAATTAAAGAGAATAAAAAGAACACACCTTTAAACAATATTAACCCTTCAATTGAAAATGAATGTGCAAAAGGGGATGAAATCCAACTAAAGTAAATGATTAAAAAGTAGATGATTATAAAATCTCACAAAAATCCCCAAGTTCTCTTCATGTGCCCACACACTCCCATGCACACACACACACACACACACGTCCCCAGCTGACCAGTAGCAGTGTGCTGACAGGGACAAATGACCCCATCCCAGTGGTCCTCAGTGGGCCAGGTGCTGCTGTAGTACAGTTTATTAGCTGGCTAATGTATTGAGGTCTGGGAGGAGGAGAGAGAGGGTCTGGTTCTTTATGGCCTTACCACAGATCAATCCAAGTGGAGCGTTAGAAAAGCACAGCCCCACAGCCTTTGACACACTTTCTAGAGTCAGAGGTGTGAGAGAGAGAGGGATACAGAGAGAGAGAGAGGCAGACAGACAGACAAAGAGAGAGAGAGGAGGTTTTCTTCTTTGTTGAACGCCTTTGTGTCATTTCAAACTCATGGCGGTTAACATACTGCTGCAGTCGTCCGCTCTCTGATGTTGGAACCTGGCTGCAGAGAATGGCTCCCATTCAGCCAAAACAGCATTAGAGCAGTCAGCCGCTGATGTGAGTCATTAAGAGTTGCCTGGTTTCATTTCATCAGTAAAGGTGTTGGGTGGTTGAATGAGGTTGAGGTCAGAGCTCTGTGAAGGCCACTCAAGTTCTTTCACACCAAACTGGGAAAACCATCTCTTTATGTGTCTGGCTTTGTGCACGGGGCACTGTCATGCAGAAACAGGAAGTGGCCATCCCCTAACTGCCACAAAGTTGGAAGTGAACGATTGCGTAAAATGTCAGTGTATGTTGTAGTATCAAGGTTTCATGTCCATGAAACCCTTCCGGAGGGGTCGCGCCCAAACCATGAAAAACAGCTGCAGTAGAAGGAGAGACATAAAGATGAAGTAAACAACATTCCTTTGGCTGTGCAGAGGCTGATGTCACATCAGTTCTTAGGCAGAGGCCAGTTTGTGTCTGTGTTCTAAGGCTGTGATCAGACAAACACTGAAAACACAAGTTTAAATTCAAAATAGCAGACAATGGAGTCAGCGGCCATTTATAAAACTGGTCAATTAGTTTGAGAAGCAGTGTAATGTGGCTTATCTACAATTCAGACAAGGGGTCAGTTTTGAAAGAGAGAATGAATTGCTGATCTTAAGATGTAGAGGGCCATCTGGCCTCAGGTCAGTTTTCACTCAGATAGGGATATTAAGATTAGTATTCAGTGGGTACTCTCACGTCTGCCTCAGGCCAGTTTGATGATAGGTTATAGAGGTGACTGAGCACCTTCAGAGGAAAGGAAGTAGAGGTGCTGTGAGGCTGCTCTGACCCACTTAACCCTCCTTACCTTTCCTTTTACGTTCTTCAATCTTTCCCCCCTGCTTGACATGCTTATGTGTTTTATATATGACTCCTCATCAATTTTAAATAATTCACTTGTAATCCTCCGATTTCTTGCATTTGCTTTGTGTCACTTGTTTATGAAGTTGTTTTCAGAACAAAAACACACAATAAGATAAATGTTCCTGCTGATATTCATACAATTTTGTAATGAAACAATACTAAACAGTTGCGTGTGCAGTAGATTAGTTATACTCCATTTAAAAAAAACACACATCACATGGTTTTAAGCCAAAAGCAACAAATATGATATTTTTGTATATACGTATATAGCAAATATATCACACACTGTACATACATGGATATCAGTTGGCATTTTGTGCACTATTGTATGCCATTTCTGTTGTATTTGTCCCTCCTCTCCTGTGCACGTGTCTGTGTTTATGTTTCTTTGCTATCCCCTTTGCATGTCTCAGATCCCTCCTTGCATGCATCCTGTGTTGTGACTGCCGGGACCCCCTCAGTCCTCCAGACCTGGGCTCTCCCCTCCCATCCTCTTCTTCTGCTGCACGCCCTTCCCTAACCCCCCTGCAGGGGGCAGTGGAGAGGCCTCAAACCACCCTCCCCCTTCCCAGTCCTTCCCTGGTTTCTCTGAGTGACTGGACTGTGGCTGTCAGGGGTCCACTGGGAGTGGAGGCTATGGGCGACAGGGGCAGCATAGCTGGGCTCTCCTGCAGCACTTTGACCCCCTCTGAGGGGATGGACATGCGGCAGCTCCTCCAAACCCCTAGGAGGCAGCATCGAGTGCTGGGCAGCTTCTGCCCACGTGTGGTCGTTCGTTTGAGGAGAATGAACTTGAACACATGATATGATTGTCAGCTTTGGACATAGAACTGATAGAACTGTTTAGTCTCATTTGATCCCTTTTTGAACAGGATGGTCTCTCGGGGTCTCAACCTCAAGGCCCAAATGACAATTATGTTGCACAAAACATCAAACCACCAAACACTAATGTTTGTTTCATACTTAACTGGTAGGATGTGTCACTTGTCTGTCACCATTCCCCTTATTTGAAATCCCAAATGTTTGCTCATCTGTTATTTGATGACATGCTGTCTGATTAAACATCACTCCTCAACCACAGTCAGCTTGACATGTTACAATCCTCATCATCAAACACTTTTTGTCCACCGAGCTGTTTTTGTGTTCTCCTAAAATGAAGGTACAGTATAGAGGAAGTTACAGAGGCCTTAGCACATCCCTCCTCTCCATCTCATTAGATCACAATGTCCCTCATTGTCTTCTCTCTCCAGTCGGCAGATACGATCGGTAGGTCGCAGCATGCTGAAGAGCTCCAGCGTGAGTGGCGAGATCTACACCCAAGAGCGCACTGATGGCAGCCAATCAGACACAGCGCTGGGCACGGTGGGTGGCGGCAGCAAGAAGAGACGCTCCAGCCTCAGCGCGCGGGTGGTGGCCATCGTTGGCAACCGCCGCAGCCGCAGCACTTCACAGATCAGCGGCCCAGGTGAGTTGTGATGGTAACCTTAAATGTTCACTGGTGACTGTATCCCACTGGTTGTGTGTGATGTAAATGTGGCCAGTTGCCTCCCAAAAAATATGAGGGGTATTCTAAATATTATTATGCATGTATTATGTATAAATTTCATCTATTGCAATGGAAAGTAAATGTTCATGATATGAGATGTCGGGGCTGCAGGGTCTCTAAGCTCTGCTAGTCTCAGTGACTATTTTAAAATGAATTGTGTCATTAAGATTATATTTAGGCTTAAAGCTTAAAGCTTGAACGACAGGTGTCTCAGCCCATCACACCCAAATCAATCTTTCTCAATCTCAAAATGCCCTTCAGAAACATTCAGTTGATGTCACAGATGCTACATCGTTATACAGAAGAGATCTCAAACTACAGGCCCATGGGCCAGATGTGGCCATGTTCATAAGGTTTGTCAAGTCTGAGAAGAAAAACAAACAAACAAAAAAGATGATGTCATCGGGGCTGTCCCTGTTTGGACTTCAACACTATAAATTTATTACTGCAAATCTGTATTAGAAGTAGGCTACATGGAGTTTGGGTGTTTGCCAAGCAGAGACGGTCTTGTTAAGGATGTCAGGTTGCATTATGGGAGGTTATATTTTTTTAGAGCTTGACCCATTACAGGCTTTTTCTGTGTAGATTTTGAGTTTTTAATATGTCTGTCAGAAGTGCAATACTAAATCATTCCAGCATCCCTGTTAAGAATACATGTGGTCCTTTTCAAACTGGGGCAAGAGCAGAGATTGCACAAGTGTTCCAGGTACTGGAGCAAAGGTTGGGAGCAAACATTCACTGTCTTAGAATCTGCACAAATTTCACTAAATCATGAAACTGTTTTTCACTTGGAGACAAAGATTTGCCCTGAGGAGTAGACCTACTGAAGCACCACAAATTGCAAGTGTCCTTTTGTTCTGTAAAGATGTCTTCTGCTGCCCCAGTGCTCTTTATACGACAGACAGACAAACAAACAAATAATATGTTTCAGAGAGTTTCAGGACATCGTGGCCAGCTGAGAGCCGCTTGCAGCTCAGCTCCCAGTCACACAACACAGTCTGGCTGGTCCAGCATGCACTTGTACCACAGGGGGGTATAAGACATGATGAAAGCTCAACACTGTTGCCCCCCTCTTTGTAGTGGACATAAAAAGCTATTAGAGAACCAGGCCTAAGGGGGTCTCTCGCCCTCTCTCCCTGATACAGAGAGGAGAGAGAGGATGTAGAGATAGTACAGAGATCAAGCTTAATTTGAAAAATCTTTCCAGTTCATCATGGGTGAGAGTAAAACAGGTAAGGGAGACTCATGTTTGGGTTTTTGCATTTTAGGATTTTAGCGTGATTACAGTGGTTATTGTGGTAGGTTGTGTATTGCTCAGGCTGTTTGAGTGCTGCTGACCACCTCACTTATTGGTGTAAGGACTGATCTCATGCTCAGCATATACAAGGGATGATGGTAGGCTCGGAAGAACAGCTCAATTTTTCTCTTTGCACCATACGTGTCAATATGAATCAGAAGGTGGACGCACCCTGGGCCAGGATGCCGAACAGCGTTCTTTGCGTTGTTATTCTGCCCAACAATTTCCTGTTTACTACTGATTACCACATTCAGTAGGACATGGGTGGGACTTTGGCTGTGCTTCAGACGGAGACATCACAGTCCTGAACTGGATCTGTGAGCCATCTTGAGCCATCTTTCTGCTTTTTTTCCACAAGTGAGTTCTTTCATATAAAAAAAGCTCTGCTCCACTGACAAATGTACTCTGGGAGTTGGTCCATTTATCTGTAATGTTTTTTGTTTTTAGCCACAACATGGATTAAAGAGAATGTTTGGGACATTTATTTTTTTTGATGTAAAAGTGCCATTGTGTGGAGACTAACATTTTAAAGGGGAACTCCACCATCTTAAGTTTAGTACTGCTCAGCCTGTGAGAACAGTTACATAATATCTTCTGTGACTCTGGAGTCTGACAGAATAACCCTGATGATGTCATCAGGGTGCTCTCTCTTTGGAGCTGGAGGCTACAAAATCAAAACCAGAAGCCTGATTTACAATCTGAGAGTGTGAGGTTTGTGGGTGTTTTTCGGGCAGGGAGGATCTAACAAAAGATTCTTTTGAGTTGCATCATGGGAAATGTTAAACCGGTATCAAATGAAAGTGTATATTAGACCCTCCGGTCCACCATGTTAATGTCACATTTTGGCTCATCTAGGCGTGAAAGAACATGTATTCCTCATTCAAGTTAGTCAATGATAAATAAACAAAGTCTGGTGAGACTCAAAATAAAGCTTCCTGAGAAAGATTTCACTGTTTGGTTAGAATAAGCTTGCTATTTATGTAAGTTAAGTATATTATATACATATGTCGTGTTAATGTACGTTTCGAGTTACTACCTAAGTTTAAAACATCAACATTGACTTTTGGTTTCGCACAAGACACAAACCCCGTCTCATACCCCATCCTGTGTTTGACCCGTCCATCCACCCTGACCTCCTCCACACATGGACTTTGTCGCTCTTTGTATCACGTTCGTCCTTTGCTCCTGTCATTATCGCTCTAGAACTAGCTAGAACTGCGCCTTCATACCAACGTGTCCTTTTCATGCTGAGGCAGGGAGGAAAATGTGCACTCACATGCTATCCTCTAGTGGAGTAATGGGGTATGTTAGTAGTTTTGGTGTGATCCTTGGCTGGAAATGTAGGATTCCTCATTCCAGTTTGACTCATACTAGTGACTAATAGTCCATACTGTTTCCTAACCACAACAAGGGCTAAGATTAGATAAAATAAGATAAAACTGTATTGATCAGGGAAATTCAGTTGTTATAGACAGAGAGAATAAAAGGATAAAGGATAAAGAATAAAAAGGAGAGGCAGAAAAAGCAAAAATAGACAGTAAAAAGGATACAAAATAAAATCAACTATGCATATGTACATTGTATACAAAAAGAGTAAAAGTTAAAGGGGTTAAAGGAAACTGTTCTCTTGGTCCTCTGTGATTTTCTGCTCTCAGTGAAACAGTTGAACATTTTTGGTTCATTTGCTTTCTTGCCGAGGGTTACAAGATTAGATTGACACCACTCTCGTGTCTGTACTGTGAACATGAAGCAACCACCAGCAGCCAGTTAGCTTATCTTATCACAAAGACTGGAAACAGGAGGAAACAGCCAGCCTGACTTAACGGTTCAGCATGTGATATATATGATATGATAAGGTATGCGTTTTGGTAGCCAGGCTAGCCACACGTGCATATTAGTGCGAGTCCCTCCCTGTGAAACTATTGGCTGCCCTCACATTTATAAAGACTAAGTGACATTGTTCACAAAAGAGTAACTTTATTCCACTGTCTTTCGCGTTGAAACTATGATTAGTCGTTTTTACACAACTAATCACAGTTAGTTGTATTTAACACTGAAGATGTGATGAGATAGCTGCCTGTTTAAACTTTGCATATAGAGATGGGGATGGTATTGACCTTCTCATCTAACTGTTGGCAAGAGAGAAAATAAGTGTATTTCTCAAAATGTTGAACTGTCTCTTTAAGGAAGGAAGAAAGACTAGCTGCTGTTGAGTTTCACCTCTACCTCAGTGGACAGCGTGTTTTCTCTTTGAATGCAGAATCAGATTTTGTCTTTTTCAATAGTTCTGTGCTTTGTGTCAGTGTGCAGGAGTAACTCATTTCATCAACGTTGTTTTTTAGTAGACTTACATGTACCTTACATGTTCTACTGTAAATTTCTGGGTAAATAAAGGTGAAAAACAACTACAGCTACTACAATACAGTGATTTTCCCATCTCTTCTCTTTCTTCCAGAGGGGAAGAGTAAGAAAGAGAAGGGTGCACCCATCCAAAGGAGCACAGAGACTGGCATGGCAGTCGAGCTGACAAGAAACATGAGCCGCCAGCCCAGCAGAGAGTCCAACAATGGCAGCATGAACAGCTACAACTCTGAGGGGAAGTCAGTAAACCACACACTTCCTGTTCAGATCAGTTTCCACCAACCATCAACTACACTTTCTCCACCCCCCCGTCCTTGTCATTTTGTCCATTTATTTCTGTCTGTATGTACTTTACATATCCAGTGTTTTCAAGCTGCAGTGTTTTTATACCTTCTTCTGTTCTTTTCTGTTCTTTCTCCTGTTCATCTGTTTCAAAGGGCTGTTAGAGCTACTGTAAACTGCTGTCTCACAAAACTAAAGCAGCATGAATAAAATGGAGTAAAGGCTGTATGCCAACATGTTCTGAGAGATTATATCCAGGCGTACGCTGCCATTTTTGCATGCATGTGTCAGATGGCTCACAGTAAACAGAGTGTAATGTAAAGAGCACACTGTAAAAAAACATTCAACTTGGGCTCAGTGAGGCGATGATAAAACACAAACTTTGACTGAATCAAATTTAGGCCTTGTGTTTTCTGTGATGGATTATCCCGCATGGGCAATTCTCAAGATGTTTTCATGCTGTAGACAATGACTGGCAGCTCTCCTGAAGGCAGCAAAATAAGCTCTGATGTCTCACAGTAGGCTGACTGTGTAAAGACCAACGTAGGACAGACACAACCACTGATATTGTCCTTATAAGAATCACCTCTGTGTTAATATGACTTTGGTGGGTGACATTGGTCATGTTTGTTGTAATTAATTCATGTTTATTTGTTTTCTGTGGTAGTCTGATCTTCCCTGGGGTGAATCTGGGTGCCAGCAGTCAGTTCAGCGACTTCCTGGATGGCCTTGGACCAGCTCAGCTAGTGGGAAGGCAAACACTGGCTACTCCTGCTATAGGTAAGACACTGGTGATAATTCTACTCTCTTCTGTACATACTGTATATCCTAACAAGAGGCGGGGTTCACTCTGAACAGGTCACCAGCCAATCACAAGGAATATTTATTATTATTATTATGGTTGTTATTATTATTATTATTATTATTATTATTATTATTATTATTATTATTATTGTTAGTAGTAGTAGTAGTTGTAGTAGTATTGGTTGTAGTAGTATTCAGCTCTTGTTTATTTCTAGTGTGGGTGTGGTCCAGGATATTTTTCTGTTATTAGTTAGTGAGTATTTCGCCCACCTAGTTAGAGATAAACCTTTAATTGAAAAGATCAGTAATAGTAATTATATAATACCATAAAGTATAATATATAATGTAATAATATAGTCAGATTTATTATAGTACAGTATGAAATATGCATTAAACCATTTAGTGAATATTGCACCTGTACATACACGTGATGAAGAGCTAAGTGAAACGTGGTGCTGTCATCAGTGTTAATGAAAGATCCCATAACATGTACTGTACATTTTCTGGGCTGCTTGTGCCGTCACTGCCTGAAACCCTTGTGCTCTCTTTCCTCTTCATCTTGCAGTTGCCCTTTTAGCTCTGCAGCACACGCTGTCATTGATGTCTTCCTGTTACATTAAACCAATCATCTGTTCACTTTTCTGTGTTTCCCAGGTGACATCCAGATTGGTATGATGGAGAAAAAGGGTCAGCTGGAGGTGGAAGTCATCAGAGCTCGAGGACTCGTACAAAAGCCGGGATCAAAATCCCTCCCTGGTGAGAACCTGACCAAGCTTTAGATACCAAAGAGCAGGTTATCCCTCCCTGCCTCTCAAGACATGGGCCTTAGACTCTTCACAGTATTACATAATATACATCCAGGGGAACCCAGCAGATAGATTTGACTGAAATGTGCCTTGTGCTTTTCTTTCCCATATAGACATATGTGAGATCTGATCTGGATTATACTGGTGAGCCCCTGTGTTCCTCACTAATAGCTTTCTTTATTGTTTTGTTTCTGCCTTCAGCTCCATATGTCAAGGTCTATCTGCTGAATAATGGAGCGTACGTAGCCAAAAAGAAAACCAAGATTGCACGGAAAACACTTGACCCACTGTACCAGCAAGCACTGCTATTTGAGGAAAGCCCACAGGGTAAAGTCTTACAGGTGAGCTGAAGATATAATTTCTCTACATCAAAAAGTTAAATGTTATTTCTTTTTTTCTAAATTCATACTGCTGAAATATGTTTCAGCAGGGGGAACCAAACTGCTGTGTAATTTGACAGAAAATGATTTTCCTTCAGGTGATTGTATGGGGAGACTATGGTCGCATGGACCATAAAAGCTTCATGGGAGTTGCACAAATCCTATTGGAGGAACTGGACTTATCAAGCACAGTTATTGGTTGGTACAAGCTGTTCCCACCATCCTCCTTGGTGGACCCGACACTTGCCTCCCTGACGCGGCGGGCTTCCCAGTCATCACTCGACAGTTCCTCCGGACCTCCTGGGGTCCGATCCTAGTGGACCAACAGCTCTGCACCACTCAACGAGTAACAAACTCATGGAAGTACTGTCGAGAGAAACTAACAAAAAAATGATGGCTGAAATGCAGAACAACAACAACAACAATCAGAAACAGTCACAATGAGAAAGCTTTGTTGAGATCTGACAATCACTTCTGTCGCGATTAATTTTGTCTGTTGTAGGGAGCGCTACATTTCAGTGTTTCATATCCATTCAAAGAAAAATCTCATAGTTGTAGTCTGTGTGTGCTGAAGACGCAGGGCTGCCGACAGACGACAAGCAGTACGACGATTAAGTGTCAGAGAATCATATGAAGCAGGGTGATTTTTAACTGAATCAATAATAGCAAAGAAATGTATGTAAGCATCGGAATGTATGGACTCGAGACAGAGGTAATCACCCTCCACACCTGCAGGTGGCGCAGTCCTCTCTGTAGTGGCCTCCTCCAGAACCCCAACAGACTGCTGGCATCTCTGCTCACAGGCAGGGTGCTCCCGTTTGGGTATTCAGTCTGGAAGTACAGGGCCTTCTTCTGGTGCCTAGACCTTCGAGCCGCATCACTGGTCCCTCTCTATCGCAAAATCCTCTTTTCAATATGTTTACCATGGCTGCTCTGTAGCCACACTGTTTCAGCGTGTTTGCTTTGTCGTTCATTTCTTTCCCTTTGTTAGTACTGGCACAAAATGTTTTTACAGTGCGTAAAATGCTCATGGTAATGTTGTCAGTCTGGTGTGTGCATGGAGAGAAAAAACAAAACACAAGAGATAAAAAAGGATATAAAAACTATTAAATGTCTGCAAGTGTTATGCGGGGGTGGGGTGGGGGGGCTGGTGATGATGACACAGCATAGATTTTTACACTTGACAGTGAGACTAGCGTGCAGCGTTGTTTTCCTTGTTCCACCACTGGCAAATGTTCAGGCCAGTCGTCTTTGTATAGATGTATATTAGGCCTCCCAGGAGGTTGACCAATAAAATAAAATTTATGTCACTTTGAAATATCACAAGGGTAAAACATCACTGTAAAAAAAAAAAAAAAGAAATCTTTGTTCACCCACGCAAGAGCAAGATAGGACCGTCCAATTTTTCACATTGTTTGGGGAGTGTATTCCCTCACCCCAGCACGTTTCAGGTTTCTATCCAACCTTTAGTTTACATTCTTTTGAAAATTTAAACACAAGCACAAGAGCTTGATTTTTTTACAACAAAAAGTTAAACTTTTTGAAAAAAACATGTCGTTAAAAAAAGAAAAAAAGAAACAATCCCGTCACTGGTTCTGTTCATTTCACTGTCTTGATAATAAGAAACGGACAAAGAGAAAAGAATCGCTCACAGTTTCCCTCGTGCATCTCTGTGAATGTGAAAGTAACCAATCAGACTGATCTGTCGGGACACCAACACCAATGCTCATCCTCTGTTCGGCCCGCAGGCTCTTCCCACCAGGAAAAAGGCGGGGCCAGCATGACTTTGGAACCTGTTCCAAGCTGCATGCACATTTTTGTAAAACGAAACAGATACAGAAAAAAAAGATACTGAACTAGATACGTGTGTTAGTTCCACATACTGTAGGGCCGCTTGTATGTTGCATGCAGTTGTACAGTTTGCTCGTACTTGAATATTAAAGAGATAAAACCAAGAAACCGAAGCCATTCCCATTACGCAAAGACATTTGAACTCAACTGCAGTCTATTCCACGTCCCTCAGTCCGGTGCTGAATGTCTCTCAAACTAAGTCCCAAGATTACGTTGATGTCTTTCCTCGACCCTCTGGAAGATGTACTGTACTGTACAGTCGTACTGAGCAGACCTCACAGCCCTTCTTACTGTTACTCCACATCATAGTATACCTCCAAGGGGCTGAGATGATGTATGAATAAATATGTACAAATCAGATCCACTTATATGGAAATATGAATTATGTTTCAACATAATGATTTCAGATATGCTAACACATGAACTGTTAAGTTATATGAAGAATAAATGCAGATGCACAGAGAGTCATACCCTGTAAATACTCAACAGCCATTCACTGGGTTTTCATTCGGTTCAGTGATAGTTGCAAAGGGGCCAAGTCATATAATGAGGAGCTGTTAATGTCAGCAGGGACCATGCAGTAGGAGGACACAAGGCGAAGGTCTTTGGTCACGTACTGGCCGATCTTAAACACGTGGCCGCAAAAACTACAGGTGTACCACTACTCCCGAAGTCGTCATCTGAACACTTCTTTGTGCTTCAAACCCAATGTCTGAACCCTGGCCATGTTCAGTCCCACTTCAGAAGAGTTGGCTTTTCTTTTCATCGTCCGGTGAAGCTGGTTTTCCCTTTTTTTTCTTTGTCAGTATTAACAAGAAAAAAAACTGCTGATTGTTTACAACTTCTGTGTTCCACTGAAACAAAAAGAAAATTGAAAAAAGTAAAGCATTCACTGCAACATTTCTTGTTTGTATAACAGATGTGGCTCAAATGATGTGTATGTTTTATATTTAAAAAAAGTTCATTTTTATTATTTACAAATAAAAAGAATGTGTGGAAGAAAACTGCTTTCATTTCAGTGTCTCCCTGGAATCTCTAAGCTAAATCATATTTATCGTATTTTGAGGGGTTTTATTTTTATTTTTCTCTCTGCCCGCCGCTGCCATTGACACGATGTTAAGAGGTCGAAGTGAAAAACGTCGGCCATGTTTCAAAATGGGATGTGCTGCCATGTTTGTGGTATAGTTATTTTCCTCAGTCGAATAAATGTCCTCAGTCATGCCAGTACTAAAAACCCACCAAATTATGATGAAATAACCAAAAAGGTGTTGTAATTTGACATTTTGGGAGAATCTGAATATTTGTGCCACTCTTCTCACTGTACAGTAAATATGAGGCTACAGCCAGGAGGCTATTAGCTTAGCGTAGCATAAAGACAGCTCCTCTAAAGCTCACTAATTAACAGGTTATATCTCCTTTGTTTAATCCATGAAAAACAAAATCTTGCTGTTTCTTCTTTGCTGTTTTTATGCTGAGTTTCACAAACTGTCTGTTGGCTCTATGTTACTATTCAGCATACAGACATGAGAGCGGTATTGACTTTTGAATCTAACTTTGGCAACAGAGGATGGTGGGGGTGTGTGCAGATTTTGAGGCCTCAAGCCACTAAAAAACACCATATATTCTCACCAATTCTATACTTTTACACATTTAGTTGAAGTTATGGACAAGAACTAACTCATGTACTGCAGTCACTGTACTTGAGTATTCCAGGTTTCTGGAAAAGTATATTGCCACTTACTGCATCTCTGACAGACATACTGTGCTTTTTATTCCACTACATTTATATAATGGCTGTACTTACCAACTATATAGCAATTTCTGACGTTTAAGTGGTGTGACAAATTCAAGAAATGTTAGATGTTACTATAGTTGAGTGTAGTTTATAGCTATGGACACTAAGAAGGATTAGGGAGTTGCACTATGAATGAGCAGTTAGACTTTAGCATCACCTTCAGCACAACGTTAAAATACTGCTTACATGTCATTTTACGAAAAGGAGTAGCTGTCATCATGGAGATTTAAAGCTGCACTGACCAATATTTTTTGTATTAACAATGGACCAAATGACTGTGTTTAATGTGCAAAGTGATGCTCTGCAGCTGCCCTCAGCTTGGTGTTACCCCTGCAACATGGCTGTTTTGGTTCACTCTCACAGCTCTCATCGACATTGGCAGCTGTTCAAAGCAATAAAACCAGAGTTCTACTAGCCCAGCACCAAACGGCAGACAGGCAAAGTTAGCGACTAGCTAGTGAACATACAGTAGTCCAGCATTTAGCAGCTAAAGAGCCAGATATTTCCCTCAGGAGCTGGTGGGGAGCAAAACAGAACAAAGTAGAGACAGAATATTGGACTGACATTTTCCATTTGGACAGAGACATGACTTCAAAGGAATAGTGTTTCTCTGTGGCTGCAGGAAAATATCGTTTTTATTAGTGTTACTTACAGTATCTGTTACATTGACTGTCCATCCTTCTCATTTAACGTGATAAATCTCATTTGTTGTTGCTACACTCATTCTACCAGAACATTGCTAATTAGTGTTCCATTAATCATTTTTAGCAGTTACAGGCAAGGCTGTGCCTCCTTGTCACAAAATCTGCTCTCTCCATACAGCTGTAGAAGGAAAAAGAGAATTTCATACAGTAGAAGTACATTTCTGCAGAGCAACAGTTTCAGCATGTAGAATTTGTTGATAAATGCACACACCAGCTGTGTGGCACTATAGTGTAACAGCATATGGCTCTGCCTTGGGTGCTGCTATATTGTGCCGCACTGAAGAGGAAGTTGAACCAATATGGCCTCACGTGTGACCTCACATATGATACAGTGCAGCAGAGGGCTTGGGAGATTTATGTTCCACATCCTCTTGTTAAATAAGCAGAGGGCCCCCGAAACAACATCTGCAGGCAATCTTGACTAACCCTCCCACCAGCCTCGCCGTGCCAGCCAGGCCCCCAGCTCGTCACAGCATCAGGGGTCACGACCTCCGCGTACAAAGCCTGGATACAGACCCTGGTGGAAAGGAGAACCGCAGATCATACAGGTCGGAGGTCAACATAAAATTTCCATGCTGCTCCCAGGAAATGGATTAATCTATCTAATCAGTTCAGACGTCACACATCGGTGGAATCAGAGACCATGACTGGAAGTGCAATACAAAGATTATGAAGTTCATTTTTAATATTATCCATGAAGATGACCTTCCCAAAGAAACAGAAAAAGCAAACAAACAAAAACTTTGGGAAACAGGACGTATACGCTGAAATCTGTCCTGATATGAAATAGACTGTTTACTTTACTGTATTTCTTCGTTCTAATGCCTTTACTTGTTGACGAGGCATGATAGGGTGCATGTGCTTGTTGCAGGAAGCCACCTGATTAAAAGATACAGTCTGAAACCTTACCACTACTTTGAGGAACAAGTAGAAATGTTGAGTTCCACTTTAAGATGTACAGTGAAAACACATTTTAGGAGTTTCGTTTCATTTTTAAGTATCAGGAGATACACACCATCTTTGAAAACGTTTTTAATGACAGACCCAAGTAGCTCTCAGCACTCTATCTGATTCAATGATCTGCTCTTAGTCAGAACCACTTACACAGTCAGTGTAGCAGGAATACATCTCACAGCCTAGATTACCAATACTATAAACAACCTTAATCTAACCGTGTGAGCTTCAGTGCCCAAAAATATTCCTGTGACCATGAAGTCTCATTTACTTCAGGGGTAAACGGCAAGAATTAGAAGTGAGCGCAAAAGAGAAGATTTGTATTCAATTGTAGTGTTCTACTGCTTGTCTGGCGCTGCAGCCACCAGTAGATGGCGTAGTTTTGTTGGACAGGAAGACAGGAAGAGTTAGTCCGTAGTCAAAGGACGTCAAACATCTGCAGGTAACAGCAAGGCTTGCACACTCTCGGGTTCAATAAATTGAATATGAGAATACACACTTCCGGGCCCTCAGCCCCTCAGTGGCTTTCAGCCACACATACAAAGAGTCTGCTTCCCCCTCCTCACTCACTCTAACTTCACCGTAAGAACAAAGAACGGTCTTCTCTCATGCGGTCGGTGCTTTGCTGCGTCTGAGGACAGCATCCAGTCTGGGTGATGATGAGGAAGCTTGAGCAGATGGTTCTGTAAAGTTAGAAAATGTCTAGAGGAGGATGTGCACTGAGGGTCTGAGGGGAAGTTCATGCTGAGACATAACAGACGTGACATTCTTCTTACCGCTTCCATTCGAGGCTGACATAAAGGAAGCTGTAGTTTCACTTCATTAACCCTCCTGACGCACAGTCCAGCTTACTCTGAATACACAGACCGATGGGGGTCAAATGTGTTGTGCATCATAGACAGCTTTGACTTTATAATATAAAAGCAGCACGGCACAGCAGCAGTGGAAGACATCAGAAGGTGTGATACGTTAAAAATCAACTCATTTAAGAGAGACGTGTCTGATGCCACGTGGTTGCAGTGACAGCAGGATAACAGATGATAGAGCGGTCTTGAAGGAGTGACACTGCATGGTTTCTCTCATGCAAAAAGAAATCAAATACAACAGTAAGAACGTTTGATAAAAGCATATTTACAGAACACATACTACTCCATTAAAAACATTCCCTGGATTAAAAGTCTTTTTGGTCACAGTATAATATTTTCTGCAGATGTTCAGTGAGCCGTCCTCAGTGGTTACTTTTCCAGCCGACCAAGTGGAAAATTCATCAGAATCCATGTTACCTGATAGGCTTTTTTAAAAATGCGGTGTCATTTGGAACTCTTGGGGAAATTAAATTACACGAAGAGTTACGGTTGTTCGTTTGTATTTCTGCTACCACCTGAAAAAAAAACTTTATTCTCAAGTGACGTGGAGGTAAGATCAGCTCAAAGTGTTTACTGTGACAAGAGGATCGAGAGAAAGTCACGCGAAGGCACTACCAGCACAGATGCGCATCTGCCGTGGACGCGCAGCTAGAAGCAACAGGCGGTAAAACGCACTGGAAGAGAGCCTGTGCTGAAAATTAATGCTAAAAATATCTTCTGTCCCACTGCACCGGACACACATTGCATCTGTAACTTGTTGTTTCATCAGATTGGACAGCACCGCGCACAGGCCAGGCGCGATGGAGATCTTTACGCGCGGCGGCGGTTGAGTAAATTGCCTGAGAAGAGCTTGATGCAAGACGAAAGAGGGCGGTCAAAGTGTGACGGTAAACAGTGCGCCTTGTTCTGGCAACGCTTTCACTCCCAACTCAGTGCCATTTAGACTGCGTCTCGCACGTGTATTGTTCGTGTATTGCTCCCGGCACGCATGCTTGAAAAGACCTCGGCGCACTTGATGCCCGCTTTGGTGATGCCATGCCCCGGAACCACAGCGGAGACGAAGGCAGCACCGGGCTCTGGATGAGGACATCGCCGGGGCACCGTAACGAAGGCTACGGCTTGAAAGATGTGGAGTCCGGACGAAGGATGATGAACAACGCGGGAGACGGTTTGCTGTCAGCCTCCACCGCAGCAGGTGCTGCCGGGTCCGAGAGCCTAAGGGGGAAGCAGGGAGCCCGGCTCAGCCTGCTCGGGAAGCCGCTCATATACAGCGCGCAGAGCGGCCGGAGAAACGTGCGCTACCGGCGGCTCCAGAACTACCTGTACAACGTGCTGGAGAGACCGAGAGCCTGGGCGTTCATCTACCATGCGTTTGTGTAAGTTTATTTCCATCATTTGCATGTAGGCTAATGTATTGTGAAGATCTGAAGTTGCACACCTGTTGATGCTGCTCCACCCTCACTGCAGGGGCACGCTTCAAACACCACATTTCAAGCAGCTCAAAGGGGCACGAACACACAATGGTCCGAGGTTTTTTTATCCAACAGGAGCACGCTGTGCCACCTCCTGCTCGAATCTGACATATTTTCTCAACTCGCTTTGTCACTTTTGTATATGAGGGCTGACATGCACGGCTCATCTTTAAAGCACAGAATGGGCCCATCATCACCAGAGCCAGTTTCATAGCTTGTAAAGAAAATCCCTTCCCTGCAGTTTGATACAACCCATTGAAATCCATGTACAGCTTTATGATACAAAGGGAGGCTTACAGTAACCCTCTCTATACGTGACTTCCCTTGATGGCTGGGAAGGAGTCTTGCTCACTGGAGCTTAAAAACAACATTGAACACACTAATACAGTTAGTACAGCTGCACTTTCACTAGAACATGGATATATAGTAGCCAAAACATCAAAGACTGTTTTCC
The DNA here is from genome assembly GCA_037975065.1 of Chaetodon trifasciatus. Lineage (NCBI taxonomy): Eukaryota > Metazoa > Chordata > Actinopteri > Chaetodontiformes > Chaetodontidae > Chaetodon > Chaetodon trifasciatus. The sequence goes on from JBBMOE010000037.1 coordinate 4,902,877, forward strand.
TCATTGACTTCTGCATTTATGAGGCCCTCAGTGGTGAAAAGTTTCACGTCTACTCTGTTAAAAACAGAACTCCTGGTCTGTGTGCTCCTGAAGGTCAAGAATCAGGAACATCGTAAGCCTTCCTGTCTGCTCTCTGTCATTCTTGGCTTCCCAAACAGCTGCATTTAATTTCCCGCATGCGACAGTTGTTGTGGCATCATGACTTTCTGAGAGGAAGGAAGTTGAGACACATGCTGACTGTAGAGCACCATCTTTTTTTTTTTTTTTCTTTGGTGTGTGGGTGGGGTATGTGTGTGTCCCAGCACAAGAAGGAGTGGCTGGACAGAGGGGAGGGGTGGTGCTGCTTTGCTTCAGATATTGCACTTCATCCAATGAAACTGATCACTTTTATTTTTAAAGCCACCTTGAAGTAGCTGCTATAGCAAATTGTGGGACGGCAAAATAACATGACGCTTACAGGGCTCCCTTTGTCCCTGTTATGTTCAGCGATGTTCATTGAGGATGCTTGAAAATGTATTTAATTTTTCTAGAAATTACAGTAGCCTAGTTAACTGTTACCACAGTTTCAAGACCTACTGCTTTTTACAGGTAATATCACAATTAAAGGCCCAGAAAGTGGAAATTCATGGCGAAATAGGAGTTTGGTGGTTAGCACCAGTGTGACCCTCTTTCTTTTTTACCCGTGCTATTTAACCAGCTTTTTCTGGCATTTTCCTCTCAGATTTGCACATATTTTCTATTCTTCTGACTTACTGAAGGGCATCCAAGCTAGCTAGCTTTCTAACGGTTAATTAGTGAGCTTATTAGCTCGGTCACTATTTGTACCGCTGATTGCCTCACACCCGTAAAAAAACATATCTTTTTAATGGATCACTTTGTACTCCAAAATGTTAATGGTAGAACTCAGTTAATAAGCTACAACAGCGTCCTCCATTCTGGACTCTCCTGCTCATTGTTACCTCACAGGTCAACACTGTTAACCTTGGTCAATGTTGCAGATTTGCGTGTCAAAGTTAAACAAAGTTGATTTCCACACAGAGATATGGACAGATTAGTTCAGCCAATGTGCGTGAAGCCACTAATTGCGGTGATTCTGTTTTAAAAGCTGGACTGTGTGGGAGGTACGAGCGAGCCTTAACTCTAACAAGTCTCTTCAGTCAGGCCAGTTTGTGCATGAACTGGACCCTGAATTCACTTATTTGCTTTAACTGAATGAAAGGAGCTGGTATTTCCAGACAATCAGGATTCAGCATTTGCCCAGGAGCAGTTTGTCTTGCATCCACGATATCCATCTGATAAACACCTCTTTATCTGAACTGCTGTGCATGATGGGCAGCATTCTCTTATCTGGAGCTGCAGTAGCATACATTTGGAAACAATATCATTTACAGGGTCTCTTTGTAAATGAGGATATCCTTCAAAGGAACTTTTTACACAGTGTAAGGTTGCTTTTGAAGAGAACATATAGTCTCTGCGATCGAAGAATTACATTTGTGGTGGTGCTGACATGTTTCAGACATCTATTCAGTCCCTGTTCATTGCAAGGCCTGTCCAGACTGAATGGGGTCAAAGAGTAATGATGTAACAATGTCACCATGTGACCACCATGGTGGTCACCCAGCTCAAAGGTGACTTTCCATATCCTCTTTTATTGGGACCATAACATTAGAGAGACACCGTTGGATTTCTGGATGTTTGGTCTACTCTTTTGCTAAAGGGTTGACTCAAAAATGCACATTTACATATCTTATGAAAGTGTTGACTCACGCACACCCACAACGATCCACGGACTTCTACTCTTTTCGCTTCACATGAGCGTTAGGAAAGCATGGTTGGGTGGCTGGGAAGTTGGTGAATGATTTTCTTTCATCCCTGTGGCACTGAGCTTGAACGGGAGAAATGGAGGGGCCTGAACTCCCACTCAGCTCTTTGTTCTTCTGCTGTTATGAATGCTGCTATGATGGTTAGTGGCCTTGAAAGTTACACTGGTCTGCTGATATGACCATCGCTGCAGTTGAAAGTCTCACTGTTACTGTGTTTATCTACAAAATAAGATAATATCCATGTCCAGCTAATGATAAAGCTAGTTGTTGTTCACGTGTTCTGCTGACAGACAGTATATTTATCAGTGTGTCTTTGAACCAAATTTCTGTAAGCTGAGCTGTTGTTTAACAGTAACTGTTGTTCAGGAGTCAGTGAAGGTGCCATAGCAAACAGGGCCAGTCTTAGCCCTTTTAGGGTCCTTTCACATTTTAACCACTCAATCATTTGATGCAAATTTTGATTAAAATTTGTGTAATATAATTTATATTACTTCTGCAAAACACTTTTATTGGCTAGGTGCAGGAGAGCAATGCCTACAAAGAGGTGGATTTCATTGCACAGAGCTGCATAGTGGAGAACCTGCTTTTCTTTGCTGTGTACTTCAGAATCAAAACATAAACACCAAAATGATCCTAAAACCTGCAGTAATTTCTTTGGCCGCTTGGTGGCAGCAGAAAAAACTTGTGAACTAGGGTTGTGAATCTTTGAGAATCTCATGAATCGATTTTTGGGCGTCTGATTTAGAATCGATTCTTGATTCACAATCGATTGTGGATTGAATGAATAGAAAGGGTGTCATTGATTTTCACTCCCGTGCTCCGATATACTGTTTGCCAATCCATTCACTGGTGTCCTTAGTCCACTGAGGTACAATATGAATCATACTTGGCAATTAAGGGAGATGATCTTGCCTTTTCATTTGAAAAAGTTAACAGCATTAATTAGTGTATTCATTCAAAAGCATCTTACAGTCTTTAGCCTGTATGTGAACAACCAAGTGAGGGGGGGTACTCGGCCTCTCTGATCTCTGATGCGAGCGGGCTCAGGACTTCTGAGGTGAAACAACAGTTGTTTTCTTCACCTCACTTGGTTTAAGTTGTCTAATGCTGCAGTTTGCGTTCATTAGTTGGTCTCATCTGTCACTGCTGATGGCTGATCAGGTCTGCTAATGTAGAAATATACTTAAATTCCTTTTGCTAAGGTAACTATTCAACCAGTAAATCAAAAACTTCTTGCAACCACTACATTTTGAAGATGAATTACTAGAAAACTCTATTGTGTGCGTGCTGTAAATTGGGTGTTTCACTGCCATCGCAGTTGAGTTCCGCCTTTTTGTTCCGTCAACATCATGTTATTAAGTAACAATTAGTAACATTCAACTTTGACATTTGCGAATCAATTTTGAATCGTAGGAGATATGAATCACAATTCTTTTTCCACTCACCCCTATTGTGAACACAGCATTGGCATATGATTACCTTGAACCTGATATAGCCGACATGTTATCCAACAGTTGCTTATTTACACATCCAGCACTTATGGAGAAGCATTATCCATTGATTTGGAGTCATGGTTGTGTAAGTCACACTCTCTCTCTTTTAGCTCTGTCTTTGGTCTCTGCTGCTGTTTGGTTTTTACAGCCCACACTGTTAATGTCACTGTTTGGGTTCACTCTGACTCTTCACATTGAGTGTTTTCAGTGAGACAATTCTGATAAACCCACTGTTCACTACCTGCTGGGCACCTAACAGTAAACGGACAAAATAAGTAACTAACTGGTGAACATAGTGGCGCTTTACCAGCTATAAAACCAGGTATTTCACTCAAGAGTTGGTAGAGACCAAAAACAGAGCTAAAAGGAGATTGATGTGTAAAATATATTCAGTCCAATTCAAATTTGTAGGGCGGCAGGAAACACAAGGTCAAATTAATACAGATGTATTTGGAATATACAGAACATAGATGTGTACCTGTAAGTAGACAGCTGTTTGCTAACACGTTGTGTTGTCAACTTTATAATAGCACAGGCACACAAAATCCGGTGAGGATGCACCTGAATGCACCAGACCACTGACAGCTCCAGCTGGAGGGGGACGTACTGCGAGTAAGACAGTGCTTGGTTTTGGCTTGCCTGTTTTCAACATGGCTGCTGGGTCACAAACTTTCTTGTAACAGTACTCTTAAATATGCTCCTGAAAACATTTCAATCGTTTTAGGAAGTGCAGTGAGAGAATCTTGATGTTTTATCTGCACTGCCTAGTTTGATCTGGCCAAACAAATCAATGAATGCACATTTAGTCACCGTAATCCATATGTAAACCAATTCCAGCCCAGGTTTTAGAGCACATGTGTATTGATAATATGGAGATGAATTTTGCTCAAAGGTGCAAGTTTTCATGAATGTGTTTGTTTTTGCAATATTGTCTGTGTGTTTGCACATGCTTCCTCATGAGGATGAGTGTGTTGATACTAATGTGGCCAAGCTGTTCTGCCTGAGCAGCTGAAGCGCTGTTTGGATAACTCACAGAAGTTCAATTTCACCATCCACTGCTTTCAGGTGGTAGTAAAAAAAGCTCTTTTTCTTATCTGACTTGTCGGAGATGACATATTAGAAACAGGTCAGAGGAGCAAATACGCTTACAAGCCTGCCCTCGCAGCATTCAGTTATCCTCTCTTTGACGTACCCACACAGCACATTCTCATTGGCTTTGATGCTCAAAGTGATATTTCACCTTCGACTGTGTTCCACTTTCTCACACGCATCTCCAGGTGAACTTACTTCTTGAAAATTGTAACACAAGGAGCAGCCAACATCAGTCAACTTCATGTTCATGTTAGGGGCCGCTGCGGCTCAGGAGGTAGAGCGGTCGTCTGCCAATCAGGAGGTTGGTGGTTTGATCCCTGGCCTCCGCAGTCCACATGCCGAAGTATCCTTGGGCAAGATACTGAACCCCAAAAGTGCCCCCAATGCTGCGCCATAGGTGTGTGAATCCATATGTATGTCGCTTTGGATAAAAGCGTCTGCCAAATGACTAATTAAAATTGTTATCTTTTCACAATAAAAGTCACTGCCGATACTTGGAGGGAGGGCATTTGATACTGGAGCTTCTATATGGAATTAAAGGCAAATATCTTGCTGTTGCGTGTTCCTGTATAGCGTATGACTACTCGCTGCATGTATATTTTTATCCATTCCCTAAGTGTGACAGCAGCAGCAGCACTGAGCCAGTCTTTGTGCTGAGCTGAGTTGCGCCTGGGGTCCCAGCCTGCCCTCCTTCCTGCTTGTAGGCACACATACACAGTGCTGCCATTCATCTCACCTTTGGATTAACAAGCTCTTATCCTTGCAAGTATGTTCAGGGGCAGGAAAGTGTGGGGGAAAAGGATACAGTGTTCCTCCACGTCAGGTTTCTGAGCTGGCGCTCTGAACTATGGGGGGACGGAGTGGTGATATGAACTCACTGCTCTCACTTGTTAAATATCTATCAGTCAGTTTATTGTTAGGGATACTTGAATTTATAGGCTGCTGTAAAGGATGTTGGCTCATCCTGAAAGCTGTGTTTGATAGGCATTATTGGTTACTTGAAGCCAACAGACACAATAAAATATTTAGTAGACATCTGAATGACTAATCAGACACTCTGAATCCCACTGCTGTGTGTCTGATTTTCAATTATCGTTTATAGTCCAGCCATTGAGAGTCTGTCACTCAGAAATATCTGTTTTGCCCTCTGCCCTCCTGTACTGTTGCGGCTTCAACTAAGAAAACCCTCTCTGTACTGTAGATGCTGACATTCATAAAAATGTCTGTTTTCCATTCTTCTAGTGTGGACTGTATTTTCCTAACCTGTTTGACACATAAAGGCATTTTGCACCAGCATATACTCAAGGTCCACTGTCCCCCTCTGAGTGTGTGACTCGTGAAGAGAAGCCTCTCATAAACAGTCAGAGCAAAGTGTTGCAGAGAAACTGGCTGCTTTAATCAGCACAGTGACATCAAGCAGAGGTGTGATGGCTTTGTCCAGATGGTGGTTTCTTGACACTGCGTGTGTGCAGGGGTGAGGAGCGGAAGCTGTTGGTTTTGTGTACGCATTGATGGTGTAAATTTGTCTGTGACAGCTCGGCGAGAGTAAGTGGAAGTCTGGTTCAGACGACGTGAGGACAGAATTTGTTTGTGTGTAATTTGTTTGTGTGTAATCTAAGTACTTTCTATGGTAGTTTTTTGCATATATTGTAGTTGTACTATGGTGGTAACATATTTTAGTCTTTTAACTGAAATTATATGCATCTTTTACACTACTGATTAAAAGTTTCCAAAGAGCATCATAACTTTTAAAGCTTAGGTTCCTGCTCTCAACTGGTTTCCATCCATGTCCCTGCAATAGCTTTATGAACTTGCAGAAACTACTATCATGTTTTGAATGTAGTTGCAAACATTCACTGCTTTGAAAAGTCTTCGTGGTTTCAAGGATGCTCCCATACCTGAGGTCTCAGAGTTAACAGCCACACAGCAACTAGAGACAATAGCTTAACTTTGACAAAGAACATGAAAGCAACTAAATGTTTGCAATGACACATTACAGTATTACAGCTAGTATGAAGTCTCTTCAAGTTGGTCTTCATAGTGCGTGGAAATTAACTGAAACCATTGGCTAAATGAAGTCAATCCAAAAACTTGGAATGGTTAACAATAATGTACAGGGTTATCCTTAAGAGGGGAGGCTGGTCTTCTATATTCTTCTTGTTGTCCCATGAAAACACCATAACCAACATAACATCTCCACAAATTCTCACTTCTCTGCCTTTTCTGTTGCTTTTCTAGGTTTATGTGTGTATTTAATTTCCTAAAACACCTGGGCTGTGTATTTTTTTTTTTTTATTGCTACTCAAATGGGCGTAGGGGGCAGTTGTTTTGGGGACTATTTTCAGCTGAGTATTAATACAAATTTGATGTGCCAGTGAGTATTTCTGGTAGCAGGGTGGTGTATGTGGGACTGAGTCCAAATGAACTACAGTGCCCGTGTTCTTGGCAATGAAGGAACATGTCACCCAGATCAACAGTGTGGCTCATTGGAGTGTTTTTTTAAGTTTTGAGCAGCAGCTCTACAGCACAGAGGCAGACATGTCAGGCTGTGGATACACAGACTATACTTGTCAGTAGGATCAATGTGCACAGATGAAATCCTCCAGCTCTAAAGATATTGTCCTTGTCTGTTATTTACTGTGGCATCACTTCATCCTGGTTGCTTATTTACTCAGTCCAAAACTGTGATCTCTACTAATAACTCACAACAGGGCAACAGCTCTTTTTGATGAGAATTGTTTTCATTATTTGGAATAAAAAAGGAAATTGTGCTTTCCAATCACCCACTGATTAAACCCCACCAATCACATTTGTTTTGAATCAATGTATCCACTGTATATGTAGATCATTGTGCCAGTCGTTTGAATGCAGTGAATCACAAGTCAGCCACAGCTGATGGGGATTGCTGCTGCAGGTATCATGTTTCAGTCCTGCATTTGCTCAGAGGGAGTTCCCCTCGCTCTGTTTTCAGAGACGGCCTTTCAAATAGACAAGGCCTTGGTACAGGGCACACCTATACACATGCATTGTAGGTATCGTGCGTCAGCTAAGAGAAACATCATTTACCTAAACAGCACCTGTTTGCTTCCTTTGAAAGGCTGCCTCACTTTAACACCTCCCACAGCGAGCAGGCAGGGATACAGCAGGTTTAGCCGCTTTTATCAAAAGGATGCTGATTTTCGCTGCTTTTTTGATACACTTTCCTCCAAATCTTGAATGCCCTGGTGCCTACCAGATAGCATGGACTAATATTTGTCTCCAAAAAGTTCAGTGACTAACTAGTAGGCATCACTACTGGCTGGCTTCCTGTCTGTGAACACATCCAGCTTCCAGCTTGGCCTGGAACTCCTGGCCACAGCTGGGAACAAACCCTTCAATCGAGGGCGAGGGTTTTTCCACTTGACTGCCCCTTGAGTCTCTCTTTCTGATGACAAGGTTTTTGGTCTGATTGTCCAAGCCAGTCATTTCACAGGTTGTAGTCTGTGTGACTAAGCACTGACTCAATCACCTTTGGTGTAAGAAAAGCACCTTTTCCACAGTTCCTCCTTATTGCCCCTCCTTTCATCTTTCTGCTCTTCTCATGTGTGCTGCAGTGCCTCCAGTATGTTCACATTATTTTTTTTTTACAGTCCTCTCATCTCCTCCTTCTCCTCCAAGACAAACCTCATCTCCCAGAATTGTAGAGGCATTACATCAGAATGACCCGTACAGTCAGCTGTGAGTGGTATTGGAGTGTTGAATGTACATCTCTTTAGAGTCTTCATCGCCTCTTCCCACATATCCTCCCTTCATCTCTCTCCCCTGTGGCCTGTGCAGACAGTGCTGCTTATTTGCATTTCTGTCATCGCTGTGCCTATGTTAGCAGTGTGCTGAGGCCAGGCACTGGAACAAAGAGAGGGGCACAGAGTATGACCTCTCATAGCTCTGCCTCTCTTCTTAGCCTGTTTTTATTGTTGTTTCAGTCGTTCCTCATCTCTCAGCCTTAATCACAAATGTGCTGGCAGATGCTTGCCTTGAGGGGAGAGGCAAGGGGGAGGCAGGCCGCTTGACTAGTTTGGAGATCTGACTGTAATAGTTCATCTGATATGGAGGGTTGCGCAGGCAGATTGGGACCTAATAACTGGGTTTATCTGCTGAGGTGCTTCGCAGTGAGCCTCATGCAAAACACACACACACACACACACACACACACACACACACACACACACACAGTGCCAGCCTGCTGATATGTTTTTATGTAAGCAACACCAGCAACCCTTCAATGCGTCTGAGAAATCCCAAACTGAAAAGGGCAATTTTGAGCGCTTCCGTGTTGCCATAGCAATCGATGCTGCCTTCTTGAGCTCTCTCAAGACTGAAAAAAAAAAAAAAAAAGCCGTCTTGGGTGGATTTCAATAAGCAAACAAAAATAAATCAGAGTAAGCGCTCCTGCCTGCGTGTGCATTTCTGTCATCCACTGATGGCGTCGCCTTTACTGGCCATGCTGTCACTGCTGTGCCACCACCGCCAGCAGTTAGTCAAGCCATGCCCTGGTCACCGCTACCATGCTATATTTAGGCATGCGGCAACTAGTTTAGTGTTCATGGGTCTGTGAGCCTATTACATGTCCCTGTGGGAATAACAAAGCTGACCCTGAACACCCCCCACTGCCTGAATCTAATATCTGATAGGTCAGGTCTTGTAATTGAACAGTACATTTCTTTCTTTGATTTCAACTTTCTGTGATTTGCATTACTCTTCATTTACTTTGGCTGCAGGATATGACTTGTTCACTTTTGTATCGAATGAAAATCAATTAAACACATACATCACTCTATTTTTTTAAGGCTTTACAGCCTGTGTTAACATCCAAAGACTGACAGCATCAAAATGCCTCAGGAAAGGAACTCTTGCTTCAAAAATAGCTCCACTGTGCCTCGTTCTGGTGTGACGTAGAGAACACACTACAGTAGTCATAATGTGTGTGTGTATGTGGGGGGGAGCTTCTATGCAAGGGCAAAGGATTTACCACCATCTACATCTACAGCCAGGGCACACATGCTGGAGATGGGTCCAAGGTTGAGGGGCGGGGTGTTGATGGCAGCACATCAGGGAGATACAGAACCAGGCTATGCTCCCGGCACTCTGCTTGGCACGAGCCTGGTAACAATGCAGCATAGTTGGTGACAGGCCAAGGGCCCTCTGACCTCCCTGTCTTACCCACAGGGCCAGCGCTGCAGCTGGGTAGCCAGCCTGTCCCTCTAGCCCCCACCACCCCCAACCCCCCCAAAAAAAGAATTTAACCCTACATGCCCATCAGAATTGGCTTCTCCTCCACTGCGTGACAGCGAACTTGCCTCTTTGTCTGTCTGTGTGTTCATGTGTGCTTGCATACTAGTGTGATCTGTGTAAACCTGAGAGGCTTGTTTGCACTCCATGTTATGACATAAAAAACTATCATTACTTTGCCCCTCCTGTGCCCTCCTCTCCCCCCTTCTGCAAATACACGACAAGGCTGTGGCGTTGATTTCCTTCTCCTGTTTTTCCCCTCGCTCCTGTAGTCCATGTCTTCATGCTTAATTTCACACACAGAAAAATATGATGTCGGCCCTGTCTCCTGCTGCTGCATCCAGTAGTGAGATCGTACACAGCCCCTCTGTTTGGGAACATAAAAAGCTCAGTGTGGGAACTTCTGTGAAGCCCAACCTCAGTCAACTGATGGCCAGTGTGGAGGCAGAACAGAATACAGTGTGTGTTTGTCAAAGTCAGCAGGTAAAGCAGAGCACTCAGGTCTGGAGCTGTCTTGTCAAAACAGCTGAATGTCTTTTAACGTATTATTTATTCTAATTTCATGAAACCAGTCATTTTATGATATTTCCACTGCTGTTTCTACCATAGCTTAGCTACCCTTAGGTTAGTGTTTTATGACTGCAAGTCACAAGTGTCAGGGGTCAACTCATTTCTGAGTCTGAATTCTGTGAGAGGGAGGCATATTTTCTGGTCAGCCATCATTTTTTCCCATAGTTATGCCCCTGCTCAGGCGTACTGGACCAGTGAGAGTCCCCAGAACTATTCCACGGCTTATAGTCCCACACAGCCATGGCCCGGCCAATGTCATCTCTTTTCTGTCCTCACAAAATTGGACAACGTGTACTGGAAAATGGTCAGCTGGGTTACCGGGCTGAGGTTAAAGTGCTGAGGTATGGATGAGTGCCGGGGAGCTTTTAACCATTACATTGCTCTGTTAGCACTTTCTTGTAGCTAACATGTCAGAACACATTAGTGGTAAGTTTGAGGTCACCTCAGGCAAAGTCCTCTGTCATCTAGATACAGAAATCACTCTGTGTGTGTGTGTGCGTGTGTGTGTGTGTGTGTGAGTGAGTATGAGTGTGAGTGTGTGTGTGTGTGTGTGTGTGTGTGTGTGTGTGTGTGTGTGAGGAGGGGGTTCGGAGACTGAAGGAGGAAGAGATCACACACATGCTGCTGACATGAAGAGGTCTTCATGTGTGCCTCCACTTTTTTGAACAGGCCTATGTGTGTGTGTGTGTGTGTGTGTTTGTGTGTGTGCAAACCTTTCATAATGCTATTGCATGTAAAGTATATTTGACGTGTGATGAGTACACATAATGCCAACATCTTTTGTAAAAGGACATAAATTCTAAAGTAAAATTAATCTCATATGCAAACAGCACAATGTGGGTCATATTAGAGTGACAGCTATTAACCGCTATAGAGGAGCTGTGGCGGTGCATCACAATATGAAATAAATAAAAGAGCTCCATGAAGGCCAAAATCATCTGTGCCCACACTGCAGGTGCATCAGAAATGGGGAAGATGGTCCTTAAAGTAATGATGATCATTATTCCAGACACAGGCAAACTGCAGTGACAAAGAGGAACATTAATGCTGCGGGACAATAGTGCATTTAACTACCCCGTGTCCTAGAAATTACCTCTCTATATTCCTAAATTGTTTTCATAATTATGTTGTGGTGTCATAGGTAGTCACTGTGTGGATTCTGTTCAGGGTCAGCATTTGTTTGAGTGAATGAAACACAACATTTTATGTACCGCGCTGGAGTCACAGGAGGTGATGGCGAGTGGTGGATGTATAAGGTGCAGCACTGTGACACCAGAATCCAGCATTCAGCATGATTTGTCCTGTCTTGGAGAATATTCTCTCTGAAGGAACTGACGTGTCTCTCTGCTGTGGGGCACAGTGGACGCCCCCAGGTAAGACTGCACCTCCATGATGGCATCTGTTCATCAAAATGGTTCCAAAACACTGATCCCTGTGCAGCCCTGCTTGATGACAATGACACACTATACCATACACTTGTACCCATATCATATTATATAATACAATGAAAATGGTCTCAAGTATTCATAATTTGACATCAGGTGTGTTTGCATGTATGCTACAGAAAGCTTCAGCTGACCAGCTCTACCTGCAGAATAATGCACCTTTCTGCACATGTTAAAATATTACTGCCATAAATGAGTTTGTAGCCCTTGATGTCCAGCAGTCTGTGGTTAAGCAAACTACGGCTCCTTAGAGAGCCTTTCCTTCAGTGATGCTGCTTCTCTCTGATACGTGTGACAATCTTCCTTGATGGATGAGTATAGGAAGGGTTGACAGCATTGTTGTATTGCTTGAATCCTTTGTTTTCCACAATTTTGAATGGCTGGAGGTCAGCGGCAAACATTTTAGCGAGCTGTTCATCTATCTTCCCCTGTCTTATTGGGTTTGCGACAGGTACTGCAGAATCGTGGAGAGATGTGTGTCTTGTTTTAGGTCCTGTACCAGTGGTTCTATGAGAGCTTGCTGCCTGGCCAGCAATGATTTAGACCTAGTGCTTGTGTCAGAGGTAGATGCATGGCTGTGAGTGACAGTGGGTGACTGACTTGTACCTGCTGAGGTCATGGTTTCAGCAGAAGCATTGGCATTATCGTTATCTTGGTCACCATTGCTGTCTGACCTCGGCTACTTGCACTGTTTGGATGCTGTGTTCCTAAGAGATGGTGAGGATTGTTTGTTGAGCGTGCTTTAAATGATATTTTTTCTTTGCAACTATAGCACTCTGCTTTATCATTGATTTTTTTTCTACTTCTTTGGACTGGCTGGTTCTCACTGTTCGGGTAAAGGGGAGTGGATATAGGGCGGCCAGTGAAATTGAGGCACAATGATAAGAAAAAATACTCTCATGATGTACAGCTTGCTTCCCTTCATTCATACCAAAGAGCTGTTGATAAGAAAGGGATCGTTCACAAGTGTAACATCGCTGTTATGTTGATAGAAAGCAGAATTCAGTCAGCATTTTGCTTCCCTCAAAACCTATTTGCTGTTGCACATTAGTTGTATGTACATGTAATGTCTAGGGAACAGAGCTGCAGTTAAACATCTTTTCAGAGCTGTAGACATGAAACAGCATTACAATTTATTTGATTGTGTCAGGTTTGAAGAAGATTAATGAGGATTTGGTGTAATATTCACTAGCCCTTTAGCGCTGTTCATCACCAACTACTGCAGAAAATGTCTTCAGCTTGCAAAATGTTGATCTTTCTTTGAACATGTGTTTGCTGCTGTGCAGTTTGCTCACAGTGGGATTATCAGAGCTTTTTCACGGACAACAGCTTCGTGCTGCAGCTGGAAACAACGTTGATGAGAACAGTGAGTCTGAGCCCAGCACTAGCACAATAAGCATTAGCTTTTCATGTTACTCAGAGTGATTTATTTTATTGTGAAATGAATAGTTTGACATTTTGGACAAAATGCTTATTCTCTCTCCTGCAGAATGTTACCACGTTAATGTCTATACGGTAAATATGAAGCTACAGAGGTGAACAGTAATGGAGTACATTTACTTGAGTACCTGTACTTTATTTGAGTATTAATTTGTTTAGAAACTTAGGACTTTTATTCCACCACCACTCCTCTACATTTCTATGAAGATTCCTCTTACCCAAATTAATGTGATGGGCCATTCACTGTGCTCGTCACAGGAGAGAAACCAATCACAGTGAACTCCTCTTACACCTGTCAATCACCTTCAAAGCGCTCGCTGTAGTTGAACTTGGTGGTGCTAATGAAAGCTGCAGCAGATAGAGGTGACGATTCCTCGCCAGCAGAGTGTCCACGGTCATATCTGACGTCCATGTTTGAGAGACAGAAAGATTCTTATAGTTTGAAATGTTTGATCTGTTTATCACACACAAACTTCAGCTCTGCACCACGACAACAACTCACCACTGATGAGCTCTGATGTCAGCGGTTCTTTTATTTGAACTTTTTATGATTTTGGTGTAATTTCCCTCTCCCATGCTCTCTATGCTGAGCTCCTCCAGACACACACACACTCACACACACACACAAATGCAAATCAATGTATGAATCGTCTCATCTAACTCTTGTCAAGAGGAAGAATGAATATGATTCCCAAACTGTCAACCACTCTTTGAATATAAAACATATCATGTGGAGATATAAGTCTAAAGTGAGTGTCTCTGAAGTCTGCAGGGAAGTGAAAATGGTGTGTGTCCAGGTTTGTGTGTGACTGAACATCTTGAAATGTGTCAAATCCTTTGTACATTTGTTATATGCATTATATATCACTGAGACATTTTTTCCATGATTATTGTATTTTGTGAGTAAAATGATACTTGTTATCCTCACCTCCTCATCAAGGATGAAAGGCGGCCTCCCTTAAACTGGGCTGTGTTTGCTCTGGCCTGGTTCCTTCCCTCTTGATGAGATCTGACAGAAGCTGCAGACAAGGAGACCTGATCACACCGGTAGCTAAAACTAGTCCGTGTGTGTATTTGTGTGCTAGTATTAGTGACAGTTGCTGCTTTAACAGGTATAAAGAAGTGAGTGTGTGTATGTGACAGTGAGAGCTAGCAGTGGGAACAATGGTAATATCTCTGCATGCAGTGTGTTTCTGACCAGTTGCTGTCATTATCAATCAGCGTCTCACAGACGACAAGGGAGGATGAGGCCACAGGGGTTCCACAGTCTTTTGACATACCATACAATATGTCGATGTGCTGTACCTCTCTGAGACCCGTGTTCTGATCATGTCCACTGAAAATCAAGCCTAACTGATGTCCACTTTGTTACAAAGTGTGCGTGAGAGACCTCGTATCCTGCCCCTCAATCGTGAGGAATCCCAGACAGCAGCTTTAATGTCAGTTGCCATCCTCAGCATAAGTTTTTCAAATTGACTCTGAACTGCTGCCCATCGCTTTTGTTTGCCAAGCCGTGTCTGCCTGTCGCTCGACAAATCAACCCATAAGTGTTTGTCTTCACAATATCAGCTTGACCCCACAGCGTGCCAGCTCGTCAGGGGGAGGGACAGTTGAAATTTGGGAATCAAGCTGAGCATGAACACACAACAGCTGCTTGTTGAAATAACAGAGGGGCTGAAATGACTAGACCACGTGGGTCATATAACCCACCCATGCTTTTAATAGGCTAGCTTGACTGCAGAGAGAAAAGATTAGTTTGGAGTACAGTAGCCTGGTCACATATCATAGACGAAAGCATTTTGAAAGGTGTGTTGACAGAGGAATATATCACCATCGGTGTGTTCTTTGTAAAGGTGCTCTGTATGCTGAGAGGCTTTCGATGAAGCACTTTTGCAGTCATGTTCTCCCCATATGTATTTTTTTCTCCTGAGATAGTTCCAGTTTTGGAGTATGTGCTGTGTTTTGATGTATATTGATGGCTCATTGATGAAATCCTCTGGATTTCAGCTCTGTCGGAATCTCCATCAGACTGGCTTGTCACAACGATTAAGTCATGCTCTGACTCCACTGGAGCTGGATTCTACATATGGCTACTGAGGTTTTTGGAAAAATATTTGTCAAAGTAATTTATATTTTAGCCTAGCTGTGGTGGTGAGGGTTGTGAAGTAGAATTATTGCTCTTGGCAGTTTGCAGGGAGATGGAAAACCAACCGTCGTTATTGGTTTTATAGGCGAATTAAATTTATTTTAATGAAAGATTTTATTCATAACTTATATTTAGGTCTAATCCTCAAACTATAAGTTCTGCATATTTGTTCTCCACAGCTCCCATGTGCTCTAGGCTTTATCCATTTTCTCCTTTGCGGAAAAGTGAAATTAAAGACACAGCCAGTCGTTAAACATACACTCAGCTCTAACCGATTTTCTGTTGTGATTAAGGAGAAGTGTACTTTGTAAATAGCCCAAAACCACCAGTATGACAACGCTTCAGTAAGGCATTTCCATATAATCTCACTTTAAATGGTTGAAGTAAATCACGAGTTAATGTAAGAGTCCTACATGTCTACAGTACGTGCTGTATTTCTCTGTACAGTGAATCTCATCGTGTTTCTCTACCTTTGCCACCTTTCTACTATTCCCTTGTGTTTGATGCTACATCCCTTGTGTGTGTGTGTGTGTGTGTGTGTGTGTGTGTGTGTGTGTGTGTGTGTGTGTGTGTGTGTGTGTGTTTGACTGGTGCATTACCACCTGTGACAGCCAAGTGGCAAACAAATCCCTTCTCCTTTTATTTGGAGGACCTGCGGATGGGAAGCAGAGACTGAGTTGCTGAGTGAAGCAAACAGTAAGAGATGCAAGAACTCGCTGCAGTCCTGCTCCTCTATCGTGATTCATTTTCATTCCTGCTTATTGGACCAGTATGCTGGTAAACCCTTAAATCTTAATTTAAAAAGAAATTTTAAAAAATGCTGTCAAATGAACACGTTAAAGCCAACAGAACTTTATTTATTATTCTTATTTTAACAGCAATGCCAAGTTTTTCAAAGATACCAAGCACTGTGTGTCAGGCTAATTTTTGATTATTTCCATTTGATGGAATTTTGCCACCATAAAATACATGAAGTCTTGAGTATTTCACTGAGTGCCAACATTATAGTTTCAGTTGAGAGCTGGACCAAGCTGCTCCACATGAATCCAGCACTGTCGGACAGTACTGTTACTTTCTAACATTAAAGCTACGTATGAGGAAATGAAAGGAGAAAGCTGGATGTGAGGGGGTCAGTTCATTTATGAAGTGAAGTCTTAATTTGTATAGAAACCTCGTCTATAGTGTGCATAATGAATGGGTAATGTAATTAAAATTACAGTGAGCTTGTTATGTTACACTGACAGCTAATGGTGAGTTGATGCAATCTGGTTTCTACACTGAAAACATGGCATGAGAACTCTAAAACTGGCAGCTCATCTCATGCACCCTTGCATCTCATCTGTGGCTCCCAGCTGTCACACTGTGTTGTGACCCCTGAACATTGAAAACATCAGTCCTCCACCATGCTGGTGTAGCGTACGAGGTGTCCACAGTGTATCTGAAAGAGTGCTGTGTTGTCTACTGTGCTGAAGCTCCAGAGTTCTCACAGGCCTCTCTGGAAAGGCTAGAACTGTTGTTTTGTACGTCTTATCCGAACTCTCCTGAATCTTTGATAAGCGCTGTCTTCAGCAAAGACACAGCGTGGCTTCTCAGTGACACCTCTGGACAAAACGGCTGGGAGAATTGGCCATTTTAGTGTCATTAAAAGCAAGTTCGTCCATCTCTGGTCACCTGCTGGTCAGCTTGTTAAGCCTCAGAATAACTTTTAACAAAACAATGTGTATTTGTTGAGCAGCACATATGGTCAGCATGTTATTTATGTAACATCAAGGACTCTGAAAGGTATGCTGTCAGATATGAAGTGTCAGAGGCAAGTCTTTACAGAACCCAAAACATAGCATCTTCACACTTCTATTCTGGTTTTAGAATGGCCGTTTGCCCTTTGAAAAACACCCAATGAGCCAAATGAAACCTTCACACAGTGGAAAATAGAAAAAGCTCCCTCCCAGCTGGCATGTATTAAAATCCCACATCGCCCTAGTTCTTTCTCTCCAACCTATTTTTTTGTTGTTTTTGTTGCTTATTGAGTCGATTTTTCCCTGTTTTGACGTGGGATTACAGAGGACAGGGTTAGGTTGTTTTGACCAGTTCTGTTCCTTTGTGACTTTGGCAAGTGTGTTTGCCAAGTCTGGCTAAACTTGTTGTTCTGCCTCTGTGTCCTTAAAGGGTGATTATTTCGGATGTGTCATTCACAAAAATCTTCCATTCATGCGTGGAGCCAGTGTCCTGTTTTTGTGTGAATTGGATTTTTCTGTTCATTAGTGAATATAGAAGCTATACAGTTAACACTTTATTCACACAGTTGTTGGATATTTATGTAATCATAGCATTTATGAGCAAGTGTACAAGTAGTACATGAGACTGTATTGATTTTCTCTTGGCAGTATGCATGTATGCCTGCATTGATTCATAGTCTGATTTTGGCACTACATGCTTTTACTCAGCTTAATTCCCTCATTACTGACTCCTCATTACTAATATTTAATGCACACATCTGATAGAGAGCACTTTGTCTGTTAGTACTGGCAGTCGTGATAGTAGAAGGAATTTTACACTTAAAAGATTATCTGAAAATGACCCTTCATGTCTTTACAATTAACATGAGGCTACCACTAGCAGCTGGTTAGCTTAGCTCAGCATGAAGGCTGGAAACAAAGGGAGAGAGCTAGCCTAGCTCTGTCCAAAGGAAACAAAATCTGTCCACCAGCACGTCTGAAGCTCACTGATGTTGTATCTGCTTGATTCCAAGCTAAGCTAACTGGCATTTTGGCTCTGGCTTCACAGCAGCCAGTTAAACTTCTGATCTAATTCTCAGCAAGGAAATGAATAAGCACATTTCAGAAAATGTAAAACTCTTCCATCAAGCACAAGAAATCACTGTCTCAAGCTGAATTTCTTAGTCTCTCTGATAGTAAATTGAATGTTTTAGACTGTTGATCAGTCAAACAAACTGTTTGAAGGAGTCATTTTGGGTTCTGATGGGTGCTTTTCACTATTTTATGGATCAGAAATTTCATTTACTAATCAGTTCATTGCTAGTAATTCCAATAATTCAAGTGTAGTTTTATTTCACTGACGTAAGCAGTTGAATAAGATTATAATACAGGTGAAATATTTCTGAAAGGATTTTTCTGCTACCCTCAGCGAATGGTAAACCATACAGTCCCTGTCACAATGAATATAATCTTTCAACCTGAGAAACTCTGTAATCCTGTATCTTGGCTTCTGCCTGGCTACTCATGAATAGAAGAATATAATGACTTTTGAACAGCCTGCTTATGCATACACTCAGGGCCTCAACAGAAGAAGTGAAAGAAGTCTCTCGTTCTCTGTCTCTTTCTCTCTCTGCGCACCTGGATGAACGTTAATGCATGCCAAGCAGCTTCCTCGTCAACCATCTGCTGCTTCATCCTTAAAGTTCTCTGATCCTGGGCCTTATGCTGCGGCTGCTTGAACCACCAGCCTGTCTGCCTTCCCTCCAGGGCTTCCAGTGGCAACCTTTCCCGTGTTACTTTACCTGAACATGCTTGTGCCAAAGTTCAACCTTTCTATCATCGGATCAAGCTCAAAATCCTCACAGAGCTGCAGAGGAAGAGCTGAGGGCAAAGCTTTGATCAATGCATGATTAAAACCACTAATGCAGTGGCTCCCATACTTTTTTGTCTGAGGATCCCCCACAGCTCTGTCACACACTTCAAAAATGTGATTAATGCAGTAATTATAAAAGTGGATATCAATGATTGTTAATCAGAAAAGTAGATATTGTCAGGCTACAATAATGTTTTTATACAATTTAACTGTCAGTGTTCCAGTGATTTGGTCAAGCTTGCCTACTATTACTGCCTGAAGTGGCACTCTTTTCTATTTTTTCAATCTTTCCATGTGCCCCTTTGGCAACTGCAGAAGTAGGCTACCCCTGGGGTACATGTGGGCCTGTCCCTGGTTGGGAATCTGCAGTAGGTCAGGCTGTTAGCCTCCTCATCTTTCTATCCATGAATCAGCTGTATCCTGTCCTGAGCAGCAGCCTCTATTTTTCCCCAGTGTCGACAGAGTTATGACCTTCCCCGGCGGAACAACTTTCACTCCAGTGAACAGCTGCTGTTTACCCCTTCTAATCACAGGCAGCTGAACATCCATCAGACCACTAATGAATAAAATTGCATCATATCATGCCCTCCCCCACTGTAACCTAATGATGCTCCATGCTCTATCACACACTCTCACTGTAGCCTTTTTTAATTGGGCCCACCCACTGTTCTTACAGGCGTTTACAAGGACTGAAGCACCACGTCTTTGTGGGCAAGTGTCTAGAAGACTTGTCTGTCATGGGCGACCCGAGCTGTAAAACTACCGCTGAGAGCTGTTAAATGCACCGTTTTACACAGTGTTTTCCTCTTGCATGTATTCAAGACCTCCAAACTAGCTTTTCCTACAGTACGCTAATTTGCTGTTGTAAACTTTTACAGTGTTATGGTGTCTGCTGTTTCTTTAGAACTCAGAGGTTTGGTTAAAAAATGGGCGAGAAAATGGTCTGCTGAGTGCGTGTTATGGTAATTCCTCCATTTGAGGACAAATGTGAAGCAGGACTCATTACGACTGAACCCATCAGTGACAGAGAGAAAAAGCTCTGTCTTTTATGGTGCTGTAAACACAGTGTGAAGTTGCGTGCTTATTGGCTTCTCTCTAATTAAACTGGGACACAGAAGACTAGTTAAAAACAGCCCTCATATGTGATCCCGCAGGCTCCACAGACAGCAGCCATGTTATTGTTCCACTACAAACGTCACACGATTTTTTTTTCTCAGAGTGGGCATGTTCTCAATTTGACAGCAGCACTTAAAGAAAATATTAGCAAAGGGACAGTGTAGAGTGTGAGACATGCCATGAAATAGATCTCCTTTGATTCATAGCTTTTAGCCGATATTTATTCAATGTAAAGGTCATGGTTATTTTGAATCAGATTTTTTTTTACCCTGTGTTTGTGGTTGTGCATCATACCCATCCTGGCCCAATGAATGAGGAAACTCAAGAAATGATGAATGGAAATGTTGGAGTTTCAAAGGGCTGGGAGCAGAAGTACCTCACCCACCTGCAGTGTACCTCCCTCTTTCAGTCACAGTACATCCAAAGGCTCAGCTGGGCCCAGCTCACATCTGCTTCACATGGTCATTATGTAGGGCCGTGGTAAATCATAGAGGGTGGCTGTAGCTTCATTTCCACTAATGCTTTGAGACACAGAGCAACACACCAAATTCACTTCTGAAATGGTCCATGTTGTCATTATGGACTGTGTGCTGGAAGTCACCAGAGAGATGGCTGTTTTGCGGCTATGTTTGATTGATTGGATGGAAAGAGTAAAGTCTGCGCACTGGCATAACCCTTCCTACCTCACCAGGTTTTTACAAATAGAAGAAAATCTACATAAAATGTAAAAGATTTCCAAAAGAAAAGTGAAGCTGCAATTAAATACATGTACATTCCTGACGGATTAATTTGTAATGTAAACAATATATTTATACTGTGTACCATCTGATAAATCTTCAAACTGATGGATCTGTTACTCAAACCAGCTTTCCTGGATTGTCATTGGTATCTGAAACAACACTCTCACACAATAGTTTCAAAATTTTATCTATAGGATTCTTGTACATAGACACAAATCTTCCATTTTTTCGTGACATTCAGCACAACTTTCAGACAAATGTATTTCAGTTGGAGGTATCTTTCTTGCCAGCACTACATCCACCATCATTCTCACGTCCACTATCATTCTCACGTTAGCGACAATAGGTATGGAATGTTCGATTAGACTTTCAAAATAGAGCTTGTTGAGAAACATTTCAGGTGATGTTGGATAGTTTTAGGCACCAAAACTTGGTTTAGGAAAAGCTTATAGTTTTGGTTAGAATAATTACTTCTTTTAAACAATCAAAGATGAGTGTTGGTTTCACATGGAAATCAAACCTCAGTCTTCTGTATGAAAGTCCTGTTTGACCCATCCATCCACCCTGGCTACCTCCCTTTGTGGACTTTCTTGCTCTTTATACTACACTTGTCCTTATTACTTTGAAAGTCATGCTGAGTAGCACGAAGAAGATGGATTCACGTCGATGTACGTGAACCGTCTCTAAGGTAAAGGTAGGCTTAACTCATTTTTGGCTGCGATGGGAGTGTGTTGCCCAACAGACTCAACAGGCAGCACAGACTCAAAATCCTTCACATGCCTGCTCTCCACAATACTATTAATAGTCACATTTCTTCTGTACAATACCTTGTGAGCTAGAAGAGAGTGAAATGCTGTGGATTTTCTCAGTTTTTCTGTTGCTTTATGGAGGAAAATGAGGAAAACAAAAAGTACATGACGTATGTACATGAAGTACATACAGACGTTTTTCTCAGTATAGAATGGATCATGTTAAGAGAGTGATTTATGTGATTTGAATATGAAAGGCAGCTGCCTGTGTTGGCAGGCCACTCAGCCTTCATTGCTTCTCCCACACATTCACTGTCATGCATTAAATATGAACCCATCAGCTGTTTCACACCCTGTACTGCATTAATACACACACACTCACGCACAAATGGATCACCCAGCTACATGAGCATAAACAAATACTTGACCAGACTCATGTCTACACCCACCAGGCACACAAACACTTACTCACACACTTCATCCAGTCCATATGGACATCCAACTATCCATCCATCTGCTGACACTCCACATAACCACCAACAGTATATACACATGCACATATCCTATGTGTGTTGTCACTGGTCACCCGGTCAGCTTCTATATGACTGAGAGTGGCTTTGTGCATGTGGGGCCTTTGAACTAATTGGACCGGTGGGTAGGATAGGTGGTCAGGGGGCTCTGGGAGTATAAATAACTATATGATTGATATGTGGACTGCCACTTGGGAGTCCACATATCTACCATACTCATCCTCAGCCCTTGTTATGCCCCCTGTCCTTGACGATTAAAGAGTGTAGGATGGCAGGTAGAAATCAAGCTGCAATGAATAAGGTGAATGTTGGCAAATTCATGCTTTCAGTTGCTTGCTGGAGCTATTTGAAGCATTTTGCAGCTATTTACAGAGTGACAAATCTAAAGTGTGAGAGTGTTGCATAAAAACAAACACTAGCCTCTTCACCTTTCTGTTTGTTTGCGAATAAAAATGTTCAGTAAACAACTAAACTGGGACTTGATATTTCAGGTTGTGCAGGGATGAAACTATTTAGTGCCTCATAGACACTTTTTTGATGTATGGGGAATTTCTGTTTTAGGTAACCCCAGGTCAGAGTGCAGGGCCAGCTACTGAACAGTAGAGATAGCAGAGACACAGTGTCTTGCTCAAGGACATGTCAGCAGGGGCCAACACAGGATTAAGAGCCAGTAGGGTCACCTGCTTTAAGGCTAATCTTCCTACTCTTCACAGCTACATACATTGTATGCAGCTGTTGACACCTCCTCCTTATTTTTTAATACTGCTGTGGAAAGGCATGAAATACTGCCACTTTTCTTCATATGTGTATTGTATACTATTAAACAAGTACTGTGCATCACATACATTTTGTAACAAAAGCAAAGACTTTGAAAAGGACTTTATTTGCTGCAGACATGAATGATGTGAAGATATATAACATTTGTACACCTTTGTCAATATGACATGTGGCATAGTCTCTTTCTCACTCTGTCTCCTGTCATCTCTCAACTGTTGCCTCTTTAATATAAGGCCCAAAAACTTCAAAAAAAGAAAATGCTACCTGATGGTTTGGTTTTTTGTTTTTTGTTTGTGCATGAATAACTGAAGAATTAACCCATGACTAACTAATTATCTATTGTGTGCAGTCACATGACGTATTTGACGTAAGCATATCCTTTTAAAACTACTTTATATATTGATGGCATGAATGACGTTTAGGTGTGTGACAACTTGAAAGCACCAGCTGACATGTGACACCACTGAGTTATGGACAGGCCATTTTCACCTGCCATGCAAAAGATCAACTATGGTTAAGTGTGTAATAAAAGATGGGATTAAGGCAAAGGCACATGAAATGGTTTGAATGATTTCATTTTGTTTAAATAGCAATATTTTCCGTCGAAAATGATGCACTAGAGGGCTTTTTGAAATGATTTGGGACTTGGAACTGCACAGACTAAAAGGCAAATCGAAGCATCCATCTACCACTGCGACCGCTATACACTTTTTATTGTGCTATTTTAATATCACTGCTGCCTGTTTCTAGTTGTGCTTCCTCTGTGTAATCCTTTGGGGGTGGGGAAATATGCTGTATTTTTCTCCTTTTTGATGAACAGAGCACATATTTGCATTTTATGTTATGCTCATTTCATGAGCAGGCTGAATATACCGATCTGCAGCTCAATATTAAATACACAAAAAGAGAATTTGTCAGAGAAACCAGCTCTGGGTCTTTGTGTTGCAGACTTACAGTGCAGCTCTTAGGCTCCATGCAGAGAGAGAGAGAGAGAGAGAGAGAGAGAGAGATGGAGAGAGAAGCAGGGCCGACAGTGGGCATTCATCCTCTCAACATCCACAGCCTTAATTAGAAGCCTAATTACACAGGGAAATGGGATGCCAGGGGAGAAAAGAGGGAGGGATAGAAGAGGCAAAGAGAGGAGAGATGGTGAGGAGGTGGGGAGGGTTCATGCTTCAGAATGGCAGTGCTCAAAAATAGACCCCCGCTCTCCGACCCCCCCAGAGGGGGTTAGAGGGTCTCCAACCCGCCTGAGGGTTGACTCAGGCATTGGAGCGGGGGGGGGGGCTCAGGTTGACTCAGAGTTTCAGCTCAGTGTTTCGCCTACAACTTCACTGTTTTGGTTTGCTCTCACAGCTCTCAAAGCTCAGTCACAAATTCCCCATCTCAATGAGGTTTCGGCTTCTTAGCTGTTGTTTTGCTCTCAACGAAAACTGTCTCTGTCAGATTGTGGTCTTGTGAAAGCTGCTTGTTGGACAACTCCACTGAAGAGTGTTCACTTTATCCAAGTGCATTTGTCCTTGCAGCTCATCCACTTTAGTGTGTTTTGAGCTGCAATAACAATCGAGATGCTTCATCACTGCGAGTGCGTCTCCACAAACTAACCTAGGTGCACTGGCTTCCCTTTTACTTCAACAAAAAATGATTATTTGTCCAGTTCTCTTGGAAACTATCTATCTATCTATCTATCTATCTATCTATCTATCTATCTATCTATCTATCTATTGTATCTTTGACTGATTTTAATTATAGCACCTGCAGGTCTTCCTTTCGGGGCAAGTAAGTCCACTCCACCCCACCACTAGCTGCTGCTCAGTAAGCTTTTTGCTTTGAGTGAATGTGAAAGCGACATGGATGAGCGTATCAGCATTTTTGTCATCTCTTCTCATATCTGGGCTTTGCTCCAAGAGATTTCAGTGAAAAACTGAACCTGAAACAATTAAAGTGAGGGGGCTAAACACTGGATTGTGGAGACCTGTCCCTTAGATCTCCAGGGGAAATAACGTCATTGCTAAAATTAGTAAATCTCTGCTCTGTACATGGAACTGCAACTTTAGCCTGCATAGCCCTCAACCATTACAGTGTCCCTCATTTGATTATTGGATGTAACACATATCCCCTTGTCTCTTTCCGGCCCTTTCCCACTTTCTCACCATTTCTTCAGACCTGTCACTGCTGCTGGTTTCCATTTCTCTCACTCCATCTCGCCTCTCAAGCTCCTTTCCTCTCACTCTCCTCTCAGTTGCATAGCCCAGCTATTTTCCCAAAGCAGTCATCTCTTAATTATTAACACAGATGTTAATGGAAGCCTCAGGTCTCAATCCTCAAAAGCTTGACATCTCATCATCATTACTGTATGTGGCTCAACGTGTGCGTCTCTCTGAGGGCATTAACAGAGGTGTTAGCCATAGCTCCCAACATGTTGCTCCCTGCTTGCTGCTTCATTCTTAAAGCTGCTGTGAACATGTCGATCTGTCGAATGTTGTAACATTGATGAGGAGGCTACAGTCGGTGTGATATAACTGTCCTATTTGAGATTAGATGGAGCTGTGCAATTCTTACTGCCTACTACCATAGTATGCCAGCTGCCAGTGCTGCCAGTAAGATGACCTACTTCATTTAAACATTGTTTTCACTTGAAATGACCTAAATCTGCATTTCTTGTATCAATAAGAGGTCAATACAAAATTTAAAGGAGAGAAAATAACTTAAATGAGAGGCAGCAGAGACAAAGAATAGGAAATAAAAGGAAGCATCTCCTTCCTCTCACATATTATGGAACTTATAGCAAAAAGGTGCAGTTTCTGTGAAACAAACAAAACCTGCTGTTGAGGGAAACTTTAGTCAGTGCTGCTACTTAATTTTTGCCAATTGTTTATTGTTTTTGTATTGTCTATTTTTCCAAGTTTATTTGTGTCACTTTTCATTGTTTACCAGAATATGATAGAGACTTAATACAGAGAAGCACATGAACACTGACAGTTACACATGCACACATAGATACCTATAGAAACCCCTGTTTCTTTTCTCTGGCTTACAACATGCTAAGGAATGCCAAATAATCTTTGTATGGAAGCACAACAATAGAGGTTTTTTTTTTTGTTTTGTTTTTTTTCATTTCCATTAGTGTCTAACAAGGTGTTGAGTGATAACCCCCTCCCCGTCTTTGTATGCTGCTGTGACTGACAGCAGAATTACAGGCTTGCAGGACACACATGGCTCTAAAATAGGAAGAGCTTTTAGCAGAAAGTATTTATTTAAAGGCATTTAATAAAGCACAGTGTGTTCTGTCACTTGACTGTAGATAAAACAGTGGTTTTATTGCTTGACTAGACTAGCTCAGGCAGACTGACTGGTGATTCAGGATTGCATTGGCATTATTCCTGTGCACCTGTGACAAATAAGAAAACATGTTTTAAGCATAAGCTGTTAAAATTTCACCAATGCAACCAGTTTTACTGTAGAACATTTTATTTTGGTCTTCTTAGATAGATTGATATTTAGTCATTCAGGTAATTTAGTCTTACATTTGATCTTAGACATGAAAATTCTGCTCCGCTGCTGTTTGTTTCAGAGCAGTCTTTGGAGTTTTTGCTGTGTATGCACTGGTGCATTTCAGATTTGTCATGGGGGATTAGACCATATCGCCAGTCAGGACATTACCATTGTCTTCATAAAGATGGAGAAGCTTTGGTTCAGTATGTTTGTTGGTTACCTAGATATCTCAAAAGCTGGTGAACACATTTCAATTAAATCTGGTGGGAAGTTATGGGCCAAGAAAGAACTCATTAGTTTGTGATGCATATAGTGCCACTGCCACTTTTAAACCAATTTGCCTTTGGCTTGCAACCATGGATTTATTAAGAGAACTGAATCATATTCCAAGATGATGCCCATTCATTCCAATAAAAGCTGCTCACTCAGTACATATATGCCAAAAAAAGTTTTTCTCTTCCTGGTTGGCTTCCATGTTGTGCTGCCCACTGCACATGCACACCAGTGATTTTTCCATGAAAAATACACAGCGAAGACGTCTTACATGTAGATAGCTTTTCTACGTTCCCATAAAGCTTTCTTCTTGAACCACATGTTTCACAACAATGATATTACTGCTAGGGAAAGCAGCAACGGCACTAGTTTCCTGCAGTGATGATGTCATAGCCAACAACCACACATAAATGCATGTATGGACACAGGTGACAGAGCCAGTTTAGAGTCTCGCTTGTTATCAGATGCTTACAGAACTGTCTCAAGCTCCATGTTTATGTCATTCAAATCTGCATCGCGATACATATTGATACCTGCAACCCACTGCAAGGCATGGAAATGAGAAATTCTAGCTGAAATGTGCTCTGCAAGCATTTATTTCTCAGTTAGAATGACAGCTGTTTTACACTGGGAGGCAACTGATTTTGACCAGTAGCACAAAGCCTGTAGGCAAATTATTTACAGGCCAATACCAAAAATACACACAAAGGCATCACTGACATGCAAATAGAACGTAAATGATTGCGTTCTCATGGTGCGATTTATCTTTTCATCCTCCTCACCGCAAGTATTCTAATCTCCGTCCTCTCCTCTCCTTGCACTGCTCAGTAATTGGTAATATTCAAGAAGATGAGGGAGAAAAATGGAAGGTGTCAGTGAATGTGTGACCGAGAGCAAAATAAATGCATTGTGTGTACCACTCAGTGAACATGTGGATTTGCTAAAGTGCAGCCTCTGCAGCCTCTCAGCCTGCTTGATTGGACCAGAGAGAGAAGCACTGTTGAATAGCTATTGAAATTCTGTATGAGGATAGATGCTGCTATCTGTCACACAACATCTGAGGTGCTAAGTAGGCCCTTTCACAATCTGAGGAGCTGTTATAGCTCTGGTTGGATGGGTTTTCTGATTCTGGTTTGATCCAGGCAGCAAATGGACGCTCTGCTAATCTCATTCACGTTTTTATTTGAAAATAAAAAAGTGGCTTACTGAGCTTCACTGCTGAGCATACAGCAGCTCGGAAAGCAGCATAGAAGACAATACATACGTAATTCACTGAAAGATGCAGCTGATACATTTTAGGCAAATATGTTTTGTTGATTGTCTTAGCCCAGCAGAGAGTGTCCACTGTTCAAATACATACCAGCACTACTACAAAAAAACTGACCTTATCCCAGCTTTAGACAGAAGAGCAGTATCAGTCTTCTCCTCATCTCAGAAAGAAAGCGAATGAACTTATTTCCCAAAATGTTGAACTGCTCCTAACGTCACATGCCGCTACTGCGCTCTTCAGACAAACTGTCATTGCAGTTGCAGAGGCGGGTATAAATTGGCATGATTTTAGAATGTAATTTGATTACTTTTCCATAAAGCAGTGTCATTGCATTTAAATCAGAGTAATGATTGACTTTACTGGTGGTGTGAAGAGCTTCACCCTCTTTCATTTGGAACAATAGAGAAATCCCCCCCCCCCGCATAGTTAACTAGCATAGTTACAACAGCAGCAACCGACAGTGTCGACCCACCTCATACAACGCTGAGGAAGCTCAAAAAAGCCACTCCTTGCCTGCCTGTGGCACCGATTTGACATATGAGTCACGTTTGTATCGTAACATCAGTATGTTTTCTAGGCAAATGAAAGCATAGTTACGTAATTTGTAACCAGCTATACGAGGCTTATGTCCTATTTATGTCAGTCGGAAAACGGAGCATTTGATGACAGGCTCCTTCTGAGAAATGATTTCCTGAAGTGTGTAGTGTAACATGCTAATAGCAGTAGCAGTCATGTGTATTCTGTGACAGCAGTACAGTGGTGAAGGACCAGCAGGAGACGCTTATTGTAGGCACCTGCTTTTCTCTTTAATATTATTAGAGGTTCCAGCTGTGGATGTAGTCATCACTCAGCTGCGGGCTCAAATCCAAGCTTTCCTTGCTCGTCCTGCAAAAATGGCTGCCTCCTGCAAATGCTGGATTGGTGACCTGAAGGCCATGGGTTATACTGCTCTTTTATTCACCATCATGCTTTTCCTTATATTATTCACACACAGCAGCACGTCAGCGGCTACAGGTGGAGGTTTGCAGAGTAACATCATGAACCTGTCAGATGTGGAGAAGCCCATTGGTTAGTGCTGTGGCTTCACACTTCCCGAGTCACACTGACTCAACATCATTGCGGTTTACTCCTGGTGCTCCAGTTTCTCCAACTTTCCCAATTTAGACAATAAAACCACTTCATTGGATTTCTGCTGTTACAAGTATTTCGTCTTAGATTGGAGTTCTGAGACAGATTAGCTGACACACAGCAATGGTTTTAAAATGGAGAAATCAAGACTGACCTTTGTGTTTTAAACAGTCAACAGTCTCCACGCAGCCTAGGAGAATTCACATTCCTTCATCATCTTTTTCCAGATATGCCTTCATTTAAAAACCAGACTGAGATCTTTTCTTCATCAGTCCATGTTTGAGATGATTTTCTTCAAAGTTACTAAGATTTTCCAGTTTCCCAGTGTCTGCTCATCCCAGTATTCTCTGTGGTGCAGTGACAAAAAGCCAAAAAAACAATATGAAGAAAAAAAAGCTACACACTGAATGAATCCCCCCCAACACTGTGTTGACTGTATCTCCAACATTTGAACATTACATGTTCATCAGTGCCTGCATTTATAAATGTTCTAACAAAGAACAGCCCTGAACTTTGACTTGAGTCAAAATGTTACTCTTTATGTCCCTCATGCTCTGAATCAGCCAATGGGAGGCCTGCATCACATCAGTTACCACAGCGTCAAGCACAGCTTGCTCATCACTTACATGAACATGCTTCAATATCATTAATATCGTTATTTATAGATTAATGTCTTTTCTTATTGTCTTTTCTGTTCTGCTTGTTCTGTTTTTCATATTTCCCTTTTATTCTGCTGCTGTAGCAGTTGAATTTCCCTGGCGTGAGATCACTAAAGTATTATCCTATCTTATCTTATCTTACCTTAATGAAGAATAGAAGAGGTAAGCCTCTATATGTCCCCGTATAAATGTGGACAATATCAGATATGCGTGCGTGTGTGTGTGTGGAGCATGTAAGCATGTGTGTGGAGATGTCCTTATAAAGAGCCCTCACTGGTACACTGCTGCCTTTGGGGCCAAACTAATTGGAGCACAGTTCAGCAAATGGAAAGAAAGAGCAGAGAAACAGAGGGAGGGACAGAGGGACAGAGCTGAGAAGGACAAGTAGATGGTGTAACAGTGGTGGAAACTGAGGGGACAGAGAGTGTATCACAGAACAAATTACGCATGGCCTCAAGACAGAGAAGATAAAGGAGTGCGAAAGAGTTGATGTGTGTGTCTGTGTGTGAGACAGAGTTTAAGTGTGAATGAAAGTTTGCATTGTCTCAATTAGAATCTAAGAAACTGAAGTAAAGGTGGGGAAATGTCAATGTTCCTGCAGTGAGTTTTACATTTACAGCAAGTCATTGAGTTTGATTTTAATGCAAGGTGCCAGCACTAACAGAGACTCTGTGCCTTTCATTAACAGGCCATTTTGACTGTGTCTAACATTCAGCCCACATGGGTGAACCGTGGTAACCCTGACCCAAAGGCTGCTCAGCTACTGTATACACTATCAACACTGCTGCTGAACATCCACATTTGCAGTCAAGCAGCTTGAAGAGGTTGAACTCTGGTCATTCTGCACACATTTGAGGATTGGTGCTCAACTTATTAGTAGGAATGATGAGTGATGGTGAATGAGATTTATGTGAGGGTGCAGTTTGTGGAATGGTTTAATAATGGCTGTTATTATTCATGAAGTAGCCTTCAGTCAAGTTATGTTTTTTATGTGAATATCTGCAAAAAAGCAGAGACCTTTCTGTGTGTGAAATCACTCCACTTTCACTATGTGGTGCAAAATATTTACTGTGTGTGAATGTATCCACATCCATATACAGGAAACAATTGAGTGTTTATTATATAGGGAGTAGAGGATGAGTGAATGTGTTCTGATAGATAAAGAGTGGCTGACTATTTGTGTTGAAGTAGTAACCATCTGAGGAGTCATGTGGTGGCCCACAGCTGCCTTGATGTAATGGCAACATCTCAAGAGTAATCCACAGTTAATAAAGAGGTTTGCCTAGAGTTGGCTGAATTGAATAATTATTTTCTGTTGTTGCTGATGAGCACTATCCACAGTGCCCGTAGAGGATTCTATTAGATGGTGAGGCCTCAAACACACTGCAGCGCAGCAGCACCCTGTGATGAATGCCATTTGACAGCCGTTGCCCCTCCTGTGGCATGTCAACCAATACATAGCAATATCAAGTGAATCTGCTGTACTGCACTGGATGCAGGAGTCTTTTATGGGTTATTTCACTGACACGTTCCCCAACTTAAGAGCTGATACAGCTTTTTCATAACATTATCCTTCTAATGCCGGGGTTGTGAGTCACAGAGGTCCTCATATTTATATCTCAGACAGTAAGTTTCTCTTTGTTCATCGTTAGTGGTTACAGTACCACAGAAGATGTACTATCAGCAGAGAAGAGGTGCAGTGATGCCAAGTGAGGCGGTGAGTGTCCAGAAAAAAACTGCATTTTTTGGTCATCAGTGCTATAAAAGAGTACAGAGGTGTAGTCTGTTGCAGCATGTTGACCTGTGCCAAAACGCACTGAGCTTTGGATCTGCAACCAAACACAGCTAAAATAGACAGCGTAAATAGTCAAAGATAGTCATGGGGTATATTTATGCTATGTTATTTTTGTGATAATAGCGGCGTCTGTCATGATGCACCTGTGTGCAAGTCAGGCACCACGTGTTAAATTAGAACAGCTCCTCTTTATCACGGCAGGTTCAGCTGTTAAAATGGTGCATTTCTACATGTCTGATTTGTCTTTTGTTAGGTTTCAAAAAAAGCTTTGCAGTCCACCCGTGACTCAGTAAGACCCCACGCTCACCTGTCTTGTCCTTTGAAATATGATTACAGTTGCGCATGTGCACCATCCACTGTACAGCAGAAAGGGCCTTCTGTTCAAAGCAGCTGCACCTCACATGCGCTTTGTCAGTGATATTTTACTGCTGGTTGGGAATTGAAGAATTAAATTAGAAATAAGTACAAGGACGGGCGGCACGGTGGCGCAGCAGGTAGTGCGCGTGCCTCACAGCAAGAAGGTTGCCAGTTCAATCCCCGGGTCAGGCGGGGGCCTTTCTGTGTGAAGTTTGCATGTTCTTCCTGTGCTTGCGTGGGTTCTCTCCGGGCACTCCGGCTTCCTCCCACAGACCAAAAACATGCTCATTAGGTTAATTGGTGACTCTAAATTGTCCCTAGGTGTGAATGTGAGAGTGAATGTGTGTAT
Source organism: Chaetodon trifasciatus (assembly GCA_037975065.1). Classification (NCBI taxonomy): domain Eukaryota; kingdom Metazoa; phylum Chordata; class Actinopteri; order Chaetodontiformes; family Chaetodontidae; genus Chaetodon; species Chaetodon trifasciatus. The sequence continues at coordinate 4,934,980 of JBBMOE010000037.1, forward strand.
GTGTGTTGCCCTGCAGTCGGTTGGCGACCGGCTCAGGGTGTACCCTGCCTCTTGCCCATTGACAGCTGGGATAGGCTCCAGCCCCCCCCCCCAACCCCGAAAGGGATAATCAGGGGTATAGAAGATGAATGAAGAAGAATAAGTACAAGGACATTTTCTTTACTTCTGATGTGAGGAACAGGGGCCAGAAGAAATAAACACTGACTGCAGTGTGTGTGCAGTTTGTCACAGTGGAGGCAGCTCGTTCAACTCTTTCACTGCATACCTAGATCAAGTTTTTGTAAGAAATAGTTGAGCAGAAATGCTCTTTAGAAATGTGTCACCTCAGTCTGGAGCGCCATTAAAATACACAATGTGAAAGTGACAATCATGCTGCTGTCTGAGGAAAATGCCTGCATCTGTCAGGACTTTATGCAAGGATGGATTTTTTGAAATTTCAAGTGAGTCATGTCATGAGTTATGGGTATTTAAGTTCACCATGATTCTGTAGCTCAACCTATAAACACCTAAAAAGTCTGGACCCCCAGTCAATCAGGACCCAGCCCATATCATCAACTGGCTGTCAAAGCCTCCCATCCTGCCCGCAGAATATTTGTGAATTCAGAAAATGAGTGCGTCGTTACTCACCAGTGGAAGCGCCTCAGTCCACCCTGACACTGATCATCGATTAGCCTGCCAACCCCTCACTATGAGCCAAAAAGTCTGTAATTCATAGTTCACCTGCTCTACAGTCAGAGAGACTGATTAAGCCTGTTTATTAGATGCAAGAGGCCTCACTTGTGTTTATTTCAGTTGGCCAACTGTTGAAATGAGTCCAAAATTGAGTATTTTTGTTTGCTTCCAGGCATCCTGAGGAGGAGGTTTTCTACCATTCACTCACCGTTTGAACTCATGGTTTTGTGTTGAGTACTGAGTCCTTCCTTGGCACAGAGCATTTTCTAGTTCAGTATCTAGTGATCATTATGGATTTTCAATTTTTTTAGGAGCCTGTTCACACTGATATTAGCTCATAAACATAACATGAATCATGTAAGAAAGTCCCCACAGTGTTAGCATCCAAAAAATCTGGCCCCCCGGCTACAGTGCGTTATGAAGTGTCACATTTTCTATTTTGAAAGAAATTTACAGACATTGAATCTACATATAGCTGGAGATTAGCAGTGATCCTGTCCCCAGTTGAATGTGGTCTTATCCTGGCTCATTTCCATATGGTTGACATTGTTGTCATGGTGACATTAACTGCTGCAGAGCGTTGTTGCTGTCGAGTTCACACATTAACGTTACGCCAGAGAATTTGCTACCATCTTCTAAATCACTGATATAAAACACGTCTCATTTTCTCTAGTACACAACGTCTACAACTGTTGAAGAATATGTCTGAGTCAGAATAAATATGGACTAACTGTCTTATCAACTGAGCCTTGTCTGCTTCGGCTTCATGCTGGCCCAATCAGCTGAGATGTGACATGAATTAATTGATTAATGTTATTGTGCTATTTCCAATCATTCTGCACCTTTGACCTTGAATATAAATCAGATGCACTTTTAAATGACAAGTTTGAGAACCCATACAACAGGCCATCATTGCTCAGACTTGACATGTTAGCAGCATTTACTTAAAACTGCACCATCATGCACCATCTGCACCACCATCCAGTGTGGTAGTCAAAGAGACCATGCCTATGAGAATTTGACAGCCACTGCAAAGATTTCATGGACTATTGAAATCTCATTGGAAAGCTTTTACAGTTGGAATAAAACAAGAGAAATTAGTGGTACATAATCTGTGGACAGGAATGTGTTTGTCCCACTGATGAATATGTTGCAGTGCCTCATAAATGGTCAATCGGTGGCGATGTTTCCTCTAATCCGCATCAAAAACTATAAATGAAATATGATTTCAGTGGCCCATAGCCTAACTCTCAAAACAATACAACTGAACCTTGTTAAATTGATTATGAGATGTCCTGCAGGCAAACAACTGTATCCACTGAGCACAAGGCATCATGAAAACAAAGAAATGCTGACTAAAGCTGCGAAATCAGTCGTCTTTGCTGGAAGGTTTTACTAGAGTAGTGTTAATTTCTAGTCCCCTGGCTTAGTTTAGCTAAGATTTAACAGCAGTTTGAAGAGTTGTTTGAATAGCTGCTTTCATACTTGGATTCACTTAACTCCAAAGATAACAAAGCTCTTATCAAAAGTTCTGTTTGCAGGCTTCTCACTTTCTGGTGAAGTGATCTATTTTATTGCAAAATGTCTATTTCAGTAGTCCCCTAAGTTAACCTTTTTCACATATCACATCAGTATTGTAACCTAATTACCCTCTAGGTCTGCATCAGGACCTCTTGTATTTGAAGTAAGTGGCTTGTTAAAAGCCAGGTATGCAGTTAGTTGACTGCATGTTTTCAACAAGTCAGATAGCACTTTGTGAAACACATGATTTGACTTTATGAAGAGTGTTACTACATGTGCTCAGGAACAATGATTGCATTCTGTTTTTATTTTAACGTTTTACACAGCGACCCACCTTTTTTGAAATCAGAGTTAGATTTTAAAATTTGATATTGATTGCATATTCATTCTCAATAGTCGGCTGATTTTCTAATGACAACATAACAAACCGCCTCATCACAGAGTCACAATGTGTCGACCTCCTGCATGTTGCCCTGCCCGCCCTCTGATTTCCTCTGCCTCTGTGTATGTGGGTAGATGGCGTCATCACTACAGTTTCCATCTTTCAGGCAGCATTGTGCCAGGCTGGCCCTTGTTCTTGTCTGTGACATGCACTGTAGCAGTGTTCATTCTGATGGTTATGTCTCCAGGGCATCGCTTTAGTTCAGCAAATGAGCTCCTCCGTTCACCACAGAGCCTTTCTGCGATGCGCATCTTCTTCGAGTTGCTTCTGAATTTCCAGGAAGCAGGTTTACCTCAGCCGAACTGCCGCTCATGCAGCTTACAGAGACCTCTTAACACCCTTCACTTACCACTACATTGAATGTGACCTCTTCTTCTGGTATCATCTGGTACTCCTCAGGGTTGCCTTCTCTTTTCTTCTGCTGTTGTCAAAGTTTAACGTGGGAGCTTTATTCACCACTGTATCTCTTTCCATCCTGTCTTCTTCTATCTCTCTGGCTGTCTTGCTCTCACTCCTGCTCCCCTGTCAGAGTGTAGGCGTACTGTACCACTGATAATGAATGCACAAGACCCTTTTCTTTGGCCAAAGTGCAGTGAGTCACTGAAGGGCTGCGAGCGAGATAGATAACACACTGAATAACCAGTTATGCACACACACATACAGACCAGACACACATAAAATGTAATAAATCATAAGTCTTCCAGGGTGCAGGGAAAGGCTGCTGTTGCCTTTTTAATGGCCTCTCATATTGAAACACAGCATGTCTGGGTGCTGGTGAGTCACAAGCACAGGTTATTACCACTCACATCCCAGTGTGTGCTGCAGTGTGTGTGTGTGTATCTGTGGGGGAATTTGGGGATGCTTTTGTGTGTGAATGTCACAATTTCACTGTGTGAAGTTTCCAGATGAGAAAACCCACCTTTGTCTTGATTTTCTCAGCCTTGACCCTCTCATAGCTGCACTTTCTGAAATAGATTTGTCATTGTTCATGTGCCTACACGTCCTCACCTGTTGACCCAGCCATGTGTGTTGGCTCAGGTACATGAAGATGCACACGAAAAGGTTGTGTGTGGAATTTTGGCGATGTAGCTTGTGTATCCATTCAGGGCACGGTACTCTTTAAAAACCAGTTGAATGTCAATTTTCCTCCCCCCAGTCTGAAGATCTTTGACAGTCATGAGTGTCAGGAATGAAGTGTGTCCACTGAGTTCAGCTGTCAAATCTGACTCAAGATTAATATAGAGTGTCTTCATCCAGTCTAATTGTAACAACCTGTAAGTTTTGCAGGTGTCCAGTCATACAAGGTAACTAAAATTACATTTAAACCACAGCAAACAAACAAGATCTGACTAGATTTGCATTGTGAACCATGACAGGTGTGACCCGACAGTCTGATGAATATTTTGCCAGTAGCAAAGCATAGGAAAAGGCTTTTACAATAATCCACCATATTCACAGATATATCAACAACATATTATGTGGAGCACGCAGGCTCTTGGCTGTGCTGCACATCAACTAAATTAGGTCGACAACAAGCACAGCTGGAAATCCAGTTAAAGATCGAGATAAGCATGTGTTTCACATTGTGTGATTACACAATTACACATTTAAGCAGATCTCATCGTAGTCATATCACTGCCACTCACTGATGTGAGTGTTGCAGAAATCCCCTCCCTCACTAAGGTTACTTGAAAAGACTCTTCCCTGTAGTTTTTGTCTCCAGGTTTTTCACAAAGTTCAAACTTCAGCACTTGTGTAAGGCTCTGTCATGCTGAGCAGAATTCAGAAAGTCTTACTCAGCAGACATATTGGATTTTGCCAAAGGCTCAAAATGCCAACAGGCTGACTCATTTTTTTTCTAAGGGAGCAGGGAGGATATCCCACTTTAATTTAAGACTTGGTATCTCAGCAAGTCATTCAGCCCAGTGCATAACGTGGTTTCAACCATGCTTTAGGGAGAATCCTGCATGCTTCTGTAGCTTTCCAATAATCTCCACAACACAAATTGAGCATCTCATTTGAATATTCATGACTGGGGAACATTGGTCTCTCTAGCATCTTGGTGCAATATATCAGGTTAAATACTCAGTGGAAGTGCTTCGTTGCAAGACCGTAATTTGTTTTCTGCTGTTTTATATCTGGCAGTTTTATCGCTGAAGTTCCAAGGCGTTGTAAACATGTAGATACAGTTCAGATGTAGCAGGAAGCAAGTCATGAGTTTATATTTTTGGTCTCTTACACATTATTTCTCACAATATTATATAGCAGACAAAGTGTTTGGATTGATCCAGTGTTGCTTTCCAGCGTCACTTTGTGAGAGATGGAAGATGAAGCCTTCAGCAGTCTCCGGCTTTGTGATGCTTTCTCTCCATCATGACGCACAACTGACAGCGACGCCTTTGGTTGGATCTTAGGCCGTCCAATCCAGGAATGAGGGTGGAGATTCTTCCAAGCATCTCGTTGGCTGCTGCTGGTCCTCTGTTAGTGATGGCATGTCATTTGTTTTGCATTCTCTCTCAGCTACATGTGATGTTCAGATGCCTCTAGCAGCTTCTACTGAACTGTGTTTCCACACACTGTGCTCTGTTCACCATCTTACCATCTGTTTCTTCAGCTTTCCTTATTGGCACTACCCAGCACATATAGTACAGTACATGTGCACATTCCACAGGATGGTGAAAACTGACAATATGCATCAAGCATGACTGCATCAACCATAATCACAGGTTTGCTTCAATATGAAAAAAGAGGCAAATTGTTGCCATTTTTGGCGCCTGTGGTTGATGTCATCCTAGAATTATTTGCTCTTTTACCTCTCAGTGAGAGAAAAGTTCACTGTATAATTGTGGCTCACATTTAAAGACATTAGTGATGTTAACATTTGGCTACCTGGTAACTTTCAAAACTATTCAAAAGTAGCCTTTTATTTATGGGTACCACCTACATAGTTGATGGCAATAATGACAAACTACGATGACATCTGACAAGGATTTGATATCAAACCGCTAACAGTTAACAGCTTTGCACTGAAGCTACCTGAGCTAACGTTAGCTCTGCACACTAATGAGATGAGCCTCTCAGCCTCAATTCTCAAACGTCCTGAGGTAACAAACTGAAAACAGTGATATGATGAACTTAAAATTGATGGAATTCCCTCTGCTGTTCATTATCTGTCAGCTGTCTGTCTAAAATCTAATTCTGATGTTATAAGCTCACACTAGCTAGTTTATCTAGAGAAACTCTCACCACTTTGTTCATGTTTTTGAACAGAATAGAGACACAGGGCCCATCCACATCTGCATACTATGCACTACATAGTTAACATGTGCTATTGCTCATCATACTTTTGTGTAAATAAAAAGCATACATGCGTTTCAAACGTGCTGGCAGCGAGGACGTAACGTGCACGCTGCTTTCCATCAGCCTCCCTGGAGAAGTGTCACCATGGCAACCCAGCCTCACCTCTCCCTGCTTTTGCAATAATCCCATGTCTATGACGTGATCAGACAATGCTCTAATTCAAAGATATAGAATTCCTAGGAAAGTGAAACTTAAGTTGTACACTTAAAAGTGAAGTGTAATTGATGATATCCTGGAGCTGCCTTGATCACCGTACGCCATTGTTGTTGCTGTCAATGCCCCATTGCATTGTGGGATATTTGTGCGGCGGCGTAGTGTCCAGTATTTCCTTACTGAAATATTCACTAATGGTATGCATCTTGTGTATGATTTGGTTCTTACTATGGTTTTGGACATACTAAGGCATACTATTAGCATACTCAACAGTATGTTAGTATGGAGTTTCAAACTGACCCACAGTCTGTTTTCTGATCAACATGATGCTTCTTTTAGAAGAAACCATTAAGTGGAGATGGTACAGACAGCAGTATCTATAGAGCATATATGTTCTGCCTTATTCTCACTCTCATTGTTACTCTTTCAGCAGCCACTGTCATTATCACCCCTGCCATCCTGATGCTACATTACATGAATGAGCATTTATGATAAATGGCCTTCCACAGACTGCAAAACACCCGCATACAGTAGTACCATGAACACCAGATTTAACCGTTAGATAAAAACAGCCTTTTTGTCTGCACCATAAAGCAAACCAGATTGCATCAGGTCCTTCCAAGACAAGGGCCATTTGAGTGACAAATGAATTTTGCATGTGAAAGCACATATGTGGAATGAGCCACGGCATGTCATGCAACTCCTGTGTACCGCTGATAACAAAAACGACAGTGTGGCAGAGAGGAGAAAAGAAAGCTTTGCCTCTGTACTTAGAAGAAGAATATGTGATTAGTTTGACCTTTTGGAGGAGCTGAGCAGTTAGAAATTCAGCAGCCTTAAGAGGGAGCAACTCTCGCAGAGATTGCACAGAGACAGCTTCACTTATTTCTCAGTAGTATAATTAAGGATTATTTTTGAACAATTGCCACTTGTCACAGAGGCGCCTGCAGTTGTTACAGTACAGTGGAAAGCAACCAGAAAATTGTATGGAGCAAGAGGAAATGAGTTCAGCCTCTCCACTGGATGTCTTCCCAGAATGAGCAGGTAGTGGGGTGTCTGACTCAATTCACAGTTTTGGTCCATTTTCCAATAGCAATGGGCTGCATCGAAGGTATTAAAGTATGATGCCTGCTGTGACTTGAAACTGCTAACTACATGCTGTCGTGCTTGAATTGTTTTAACAGATCTACATTTTACAGATTCTCCACTCTAAATGGTTGTTGTATTTAACGAAAGAGTTTTCAGCTGTATTTTTCATTGAATCACACACCCAGTGGAATCTGTGTTGAGTTTGGTTTAGAGGCCTAAGTCGTCTTAACGTCAGTAAGGACAAACTCTTTAGCTCTGAGTAGCAGTGAAAGTTTTGGCCTGAGCCTCAACCCCTGGCCNTGCACAGAGACAGCTTCACTTATTTCTCAGTAGTATAATTAAGGATTATTTTTGAACAATTGCCACTTGTCACAGAGGCGCCTGCAGTTGTTACAGTACAGTGGAAAGCAACCAGAAAATTGTATGGAGCAAGAGGAAATGAGTTCAGCCTCTCCACTGGATGTCTTCCCAGAATGAGCAGGTAGTGGGGTGTCTGACTCAATTCACAGTTTTGGTCCATTTTCCAATAGCAATGGGCTGCATCGAAGGTATTAAAGTATGATGCCTGCTGTGACTTGAAACTGCTAACTACATGCTGTCGTGCTTGAATTGTTTTAACAGATCTACATTTTACAGATTCTCCACTCTAAATGGTTGTTGTATTTAACGAAAGAGTTTTCAGCTGTATTTTTCATTGAATCACACACCCAGTGGAATCTGTGTTGAGTTTGGTTTAGAGGCCTAAGTCGTCTTAACGTCAGTAAGGACAAACTCTTTAGCTCTGAGTAGCAGTGAAAGTTTTGGCCTGAGCCTCAACCCCTGGCCATGGACGTCAGTCTCTGTCTGTCTCTCTCTCTCTCTCTCTCTCTCTCTCTCTCTCTCTCTCTCTCTGTCTCTCTCTCTCTCTCTCTGCCCCCCCCCCCCCATCTCTGTGTTATGCTGTGAGGCCCAGTCGTCACAGCCAGCTGTTCCACTTCAGAGACAATTAAAGCAAGCTGTTCGCTGCTACCGCTGTTGCTGTTATTTCAGTACCATATCTGTTTTAACCCGAAGCACACAGCCGGAGCAGCCCAGCGATACATTTCCTTGCCCAGCTAATCGATGATTCTTGCCTTAAGGCTGAAATGGTGCACTTTTAACCCAACCCAAACTAATCAGATTTTCCCTTTAAAGTAGTTCTTGACACCTGCATTCACTTTGTTTTCTCTTCTTTTTTCCACAGTTTCTGACCATGCATATCTATTTTTCATCCCTTGCTTCTTGACACAGTGCCTTTGGCGCAGCACAGGTGGTCCAATGCCAGGCAAGCCCAGAGGGTCACTGGAAGATCACAGAGTGACCAAGTGAATCAGGAGCTTAAGTGTAAAAACACTATAAGTGGTCCAGTTGTGCAGATTTATATGCCACATGACTGTTTGATGTCAGCGTGACAGTGATGACCTCTGTATAAAGTTCATGTTGAGATTATAGGAGTTATTCTGAAGGTGATTATCAACACAGTACATGTTTTAAGCATACCTGATGGCTGCAAGATTACCTGCACTAACCCATAAAATGTTATGAACTGGGAAAAAGAAGGTATTATGAAAGTTCTATTTTCCCTGCAGTAACTGAAATTTGTCGTTGGAGTCATATGAATTCACTGGGATGTTAGTGCCACGGCAACATACTGGACAGTAATGGCTCTAAAGCTATTTGATCATCCTAAAAGCACTTTGGAAGAAGCTTTAAGGCTTCCAACAAAGTGCTTTTTGAATCATTTAACAATGTCTGAAAAACCTCTGAAAAACAAGTTGTTGGATGCATGTCCCCACAACTTTCACACCTTTTACCAACAGACATTTTTCAGTCATTCCCACCTTACACAGTGATTGGCAAGATTTGAACCTTTTTTCATTCTTCACTAAGCCAAATGCAGCACCATGAGCAGCTTCTCAAAGTGTGCACTGTTATTTTCTTGTTTGTGCAATTATTATGTCTCACCTCTCTCTTTGACAGCAGGCTTTTTGCCCCTCCTCTGAGTGTGGCCGTTTGGAACAGCTCGAAACACTTTTGCCTTTAGACATGGCCAGACGACATGTTTAACAACTGTAGTTCATTTCAAGCATACTGACACCTTAATGTCAACATCAGGCATAAGATAAGATAACATAAAATAAAATTTTGTTAATCCCATGCTGGGGAAATTAAATTGTCATAGACAGCAAAGGAGAGACATAGAAAAGATCAAAAAGGCAATGAAAAAAGATACAGAATAAAAATCAACTATATACAGTATATGTATTTTCTATGCAAGAGTATAAGTATACTGTTGCCATAACAATGCTATTGCTGTATTGAATTGCACATGAGTCAGATATGGATAATAAATACAGTGTTTTGTACTATTACACAGTAGAAAAACATATAACGTGGTAAAAGCATAGTAATGTTGCACAAGATGTTTGTACAGGTGTAATGGATATGAGCAAATGTTAGCATAACAGCATAAATAACATCAGTGCAAACAGTAGGTTTGTGATGTTGTGATGTGAAACAACATCAGCACAGTGCTGTGTTAAATAACGCTGCAGTTAAATAGTCTGATTGCTGTTGAATGAAGGACCTGTGGTTTTACACAGTGGATGCAGCGGCCTGTTGCTGAACATTAGATATTTCTCCTCCATCAGCAATTCAGGAATGTTAACATATGGAAAGGTCAGGATTATGCTTTAATGATAAAGACTTCACTTGTGCATGGTGGTCAGAGTAACACATTGTTAAATAAGTTGTGTTGCTGCTGTCGTCTGTCTGCACCTTCTTCTTGAGCACAGTATCAGCATAGTTTGGATCGAGTCCTCCTTGATGAGGAAAAAGTCTTTGCTGGCAGCTTAAGACTTGACAGATGTTTATCTGAATGCCACTATGTTCAGTTCACATGGCTCTGCTTGTGGTTTGTTAAAGTGATTATATTTGTATATTTAATCAAGATCGGTTGTCCAAAGACGAATTAGTGATGGTTGTGGCACTATAAAGCAGGATGAATGCAGTAGTGGAGTATTTTATATTGACTAACAGTAGAGTACATAGAGCAGCCGTGCATGCTGTCAGCTCAGATCACACCTGGACACTTTGCTAACCACTGCCTGCTCCTGTGATCCTCCTTACTTAAACCTGTATTTCTTGGCATTATGTTCTCTCCATCATCTACTCTGCATCGTGACAGAGTGGGGAAATGGAAATAAATGGTATATCAAGTTGATGGAGGATGTGGAGCAGAAGTGAAATACAAATGGCAGGGAGTGGAGCGGGGGAGGAGAGAGGGAAGGCAAGGAAGGGAAAGTTATGTGCGATCAGAATTCATCCAGGTGTCTGAAAATGTAACAAATGTGAACATAAGTCACATACCTCAAACAGGTTTTGTTATTATCAGTCCTTGAATCAAATGTGAATCACAGAGGGAGCTTTTCAGGTGCAAACCCCCACATGTATCCAGAGGACTGCTGACCCTGTCCTCGTTACCAATTTGACCCTCCTTTAACGCCTCCCTGGTGGTTGTAAATTCTTATGCTCTGTGGTTGATTTTGGGTGCTTTTATTGTTTTCCACTATAAAAATTAAGAAAAAAAAAAAGAACAGCAGCAGATTTTTCTTTTGCGTGTCTCTCTCTGTCTCTCATTTTCCGCTCAGCCGGAGTGTTGGCTAATGGAAATGCTGTGGAACCAAAAAGTCACATTATTCTGCATCTGATGCCAAATATAATGCACAGATGCTACTGTAAAATATGTTGCTGCCGCTCTGTTGTGGTGTGATCCAGAGTGATGTCACCACCGTTTGTACAGAAAAATATACCTGACAAACATAAGACCTTGACACTTTGCATTGTTGCTAATATAAAAGCAATATAATGCATAGTTAACGATATGCAGAATCCAGCTTTTCTGTCTGGATGTCACAGTTCACATTTCTCCTGTTTATGATGGTAATGAGGCCATAATTAGCTAAATTTGGAATTTGGGTAGTGTTTCCAGATGTTTAAGGGTTTTGGGTGTTGAATAGGTGTGGAAACGTGTGTTCTGAGCTGGCATCAGCCTCCCTCTTTCCCAAAATCCAAAACATAACTATTAATAGAGACACAGCAAAGCTGGCTCCAGGCAGATGGCAACTTTTACTCTACTTTTTTTTTTCCATCATAAGTCAGATGTTTGTGTGTTGGTGGCTCCACTTGGCTTTTTTTTTTTAAAGGTGCCCCATTAAATAACTGAACCAAACACCTTTCATTGAAAGAATGTACAACAGACTCATAGCCTGAGGTTCCATGACTTATTGCTTTGGCATAAGGCACTTACTGTATTTGCTCTGTTTTCATCCACTCGGGACAAACACACATGAAACCTGAAGTCTTATTTGAGGAGACATGTTGCTGTGCATGCAAGAAACACACACACGCAGGTCTAAATCTGAATGTCACCTTTGGGTGTGTTATGTACGCATGTATCTGTGTGTCTGCATGTCAAACCAATGCAGGATCTCCACTGTCAGTGTGTCTTTATGGAGCCCTCACAAAGACACAATGTGTAGACAACATATTTACACAAAAGTGCTTCCAAGCAGTGTGGACATGCTGTCAGACAAAAGCTTTTCCAGTCCACTCAACAATATGAAACTTTACTCTTCAGTTGCTTTGAAAAACACTTACAGTAAGACGTGGGAGGGAAAGATGGCCTCTGTAGTTGTAGGTTATAGCTGTTGCAGTCAGGGTTGGATTCTGATTCAAGGTTGGTGAAAAGCTCAGATTTTATGTGCTGAGGTGTTCTGGGTGTTTGTCACTTTCACTGCCAAATGCCAAACGTTATATCAGTTTTAGCTAATTAGCATAGCTTGCCAAAAGGCCAAGATGAAACTTAGCTGTTGTCTGCTTAATGTGCTCTCTGCAAGCTGGTGGCATGAATAGTTTGTTAAAGAAAGAGGCATTACTTTGTAACATCACTGCACGATAAACAATATGTCATTACAGACCTCAGATGACTCTTTGAATTTTAGTTCTTTATTATTTTCCCCTGCAAACGTTCCACAAGGGATTCAAAAGGATGGATTGTGATTGTATAAAATGACACCAAACTTCGACTCTTGTTGTAAACTGACTGTCCGAAACAATTTTTTCCTTTTAGCAAGTACATTTCTCAGAGAAGGAAAGCTAAACACAGAAATGATCCTGAAAGCGACATAGAAAGAGAGACACTCTCTGCATATCAGAAGATCACAGGAAAACACACAGCAATATTCCATATGCATTTCATGTGTTTCAAATGATGTGTGTGTGTGTGTGTGTGTGTGTGTGTGTGTGTGTGTGTGTGTGTGTGTGTGTGCCCCTGAAGTCTTGACTCTGTGGTGGAGGGGAATTGAGGCCTCTGCTTTCCTCAGTTGATCACAGTGAGAAACTGTCAGCCAGCCAAACAGACAGACGAACAGTCGGACTGGATGAGAGACAGACAGGAAGAGAAATGGAATGGAGGACCAGGAGGACAGTGAGAACCTGCAGCCAGGCAGACAGACGGACAGACAGACAGACAGACAGATAAACAGGCAGGCGGGCGACCAGACGGCCAAGTGGAAACACGCCGGTGGTCCCAGCCAGTGCCGCCAAATGACCGTGTAAGTCAGACGGAAAATAAGGAGGGGGAGGAAAAAAAGAAACATTGCTGTAGTCGTCCACTCTCTCTTGCACCCCCCTCACTCTCTTTTGGCGTCCGTCACAGTTACCCTCTGCTTTACCTCCTCCTCTGGTTTTTCAGCCTTTTTTCACATCCCCTGCTCTCTTTTTCCTCGCTTTCCTCTCGTCTCTTGCCACCTCCTCATTGTTGTGACCCCCTTGGCCTTAATCTCCACCCTTCTACCACTCTCACATTTGCCTTATCCTCTCAGTCCTGCTTTTTGTCTCTCTCTGTCTGACTCTTTCTCTCGTTCCCCTCCCACCTGTCTGGACTGGCAGCCAGGCAGACAGAGGCAGCTTCATGGCTAGTGAGGTGTGATTGTGCGATAATGAGGCCCAGTGAACAGGAGAGGGAGAGCCGAGCTGGCCGCGGCCACAGTCCATATAATCTTGTAGCCAACGGGTGGGGATGAAGTCTCACTACCCTGCCAGGTTATTTTTGGACTCTGTAATGCCTTCTCATTAGTGGTCATATTAGTGGAGCTAATAGAATCTGGAACGTGATGCCTGACCTCAGCTCGGTCTTTCTTTTGCTGTCGTGATACTGTATGTATTTACCTGATTACCGGTGCACCCCTGCACCCCTGTATGGCAACTGCAGTGTGTGCCGGAAAGTGACTGAGGTGTGATGTTGAAATACAACCAATAAGGCTGCAGAGGCACTTGCAAGCGTCCAATTATCTGTAGCGGTCAGCCGTGCAGATATGAAATAAAGACATGAGAGCTGACTGACATAAAATCACGCTTCTCAACTGTAATTTTGAGCCGAGGCAAAGCTATTATTAGTGTTTGATTGACCGTGGTATGTGCATGATTTCCGTAGCAGTTTGGACTCTGTGGCTGAATATGTCAAAATGCTGGTTTTTGAATTGCTGCACTGCGCCCAGCCTTCCTTCCAGTGTTCCCAGCGTGATAGAGCACTTGTTGAGGTGGGAAATTGAATGATGTGTGTGTTCCTGTGTGCGCGTGTCTGTGTGTGCAGTCAGTTGAGTAGATCTTAATAAGTAGATGGCCTCACACATATATGCGGACACACACATACAAGAATTTCCCGCCAAATGGTGCGGTTTGGATGACATGCAAATCACGCCATAACTTCTCCCTTGTGGAAAAAGAGAGTGCTGCTCTTGCTGGCAGATACTAGCCTGCTCTCTCTTTCTCTCACACTCTCGCCGGGACGGAAATTCTTCAACTTCCAGTCTGCCCTGCACACTTTGTGCTTGCAGCTCAGGCCTGCTCCCTTTTACTGCCACTGGAAACACAGTGAGCCTCCCTCAGTGGCCCCAGTCGTCTGGCCAAAGCATCCTCTCCTCTTGCACAGTAGCCACTCTGTAGTGTTTCACTTCCAGCATTTTTTCTTTTCTTTTTATTCCAGCCTGAGGTCATCACTCCAACTTGAACTCCTATCCATTACAAATCAGACTGTATGTTTAGCCTCTTCAATCTAAAAACGGGGAGCATGACGAGGTTACTTCGCAACAGACAGACAGGCATAGCCGAACAGTTTCAGCCAGACTAAATGCAACAAAGTGCAGAGAGACAGGCTCTCTAAGGAAGACGCTCAGACAGAAACTCTAAGGCCAAGGAAATCAGGCTTGGGGGACACCTAGCAGGAAGTGGGTTGGTCCAAACAACATTGGCTTGTAGTCTAATGGCTCCTATTTGAGGAACCTGTTTGCCATTCCTGGTTACAGGGGCCCCACAGGGAAATTGGCCTCATTTCCTCAGCTCCTTCCTCTACCATTCCTCTTCCATCATAGACACCAGGGTGTGATGCAGTGTGATGCTATTTAGAGCTTCGTCTTTAGCCGGAGCAGCCAGGAAACAGGGGAGTGGCCAGATTAATTTGCCACAAAATAGACTGAAATTCAATAATAAGGACATACTGTGCTGTAACTTGTTTTAAAATTAGAGCTGGGTGATGTTATCTCATCTTACTATACACCACGTGTGGCCTTTTGACCCAACAATTTACCTAACATCATGTGACAGCCTCACCATTCTGTGCATGTAGCTGAAATAGCAGAAGGAAATCACATTGATAATGACTGCGTGCCACTAACAGCATGGATTGTGTCAAATCGGGGAAATCTCCTTATGTTCCTAAAAACTCCACATGCTTGAACATTCTGCTAGCCAGCGCACGTAGATAAGAGACGAGCAGTCAGCCCTGTGGGATGTCTTAGCGCTACTCAGTGAAACGGTGTCAGAAACTGTCGAGACTGGGCAGACAGATGGATCTCTGCCCCCCAAGTCAACATGTAGTGTTTCCTCCCTGCTCATGACGCACAAATCATTTACAGGTCCTGCTTAGATTGTACACAAATTCTAACCGTTTCTTTTCTTGTGTTGCTGTTTATAGGGTTTTCAGTTAATAACCACCATTTTTCACACCATTTACCATGTGCTCAGGCTTAAGGGTTTTAGAAGTCAGCTGTTACCAGTAAGGCATGGCTGACAGTGAGTGACTGATCACCAAGATGCTCTTACATAGTTGTTGAGAGTTTAGTTGTTGCGATGGCTTCCTATTCTATGTGTGCCATGCCAAACTACCGTATATCTGACCTGGCTTTGCGCAACTCATTGTTGACATGACCTTGAAGTGACTGAGGGATTCTACAGGGTGTCAGATAAGGTAGAGTTAGATTACTGATTGCATTCCTTCCTGTCATTCCCATCATTCCCTTCTGTAATTCACAGCTTCTTATTCAATCTTTCTAGTTGTGGCTTGTGGCCACAGTTAAGCGGATGTGGCTCTTGAACACTTTAGGGTGACACCCCAGTCTAGCTGAATTTAGTTGTATACCGTAATGATATAATTGTAAGAGATTAGACTGGGATAACCGTGTGTTTGCACCAAACTTGCCCTTTAAACAATGCACAGATTTTTGACTGAACTGACCTCTGGCATTGACAGGGGGCAAAGGTTAGGATGCTATGTAGAGAATATTGGGAACAGTTGTTGCTGTTAGCAACGCTACTCTCCAATCCTGCTGGGATTTAAGTTGAAAATCAGTCACATTACTATTGTTTAAATTCAGATGTTGTCTGTGGCAGTGTCGTTAGCTGCTTTGAGGATTGGGTTGGTTTGCATCCTATGAGCAAACTAAGTACACTTGAGCATTTAGTGTGAAAGAGAGAAAGACTTTCAAGTGAAGCAAGTTGTCAGAGCTTTTGACGAGTATATAGTGATGTAACTTTAGCGAGTGTTGACTTTGATACTGAAATACTCAGTTCCTCATTCCCCTCTTCAGCCTCCTTGTTAGTAACACCATTCCTCAGACACACTTGTAGTTTTTAATTTAGCACCAGATGTTTACAAGGGTTTTTTGAGTGTAGAATTGGCATTGCAGCTCCATCAACCTCCACCCTTAGAGGTGCACTTGAAGTCCCTTGATGTCCCGGTCCCCTGTTTTCCCGAGTGTACCAATCACCTATCATTGCCTATAGAACATTTTCTCCCTTGATCTGGCCTTCGTTCACACACTTTTACATTCCCCTAACAGCTTTGAAGAAGAAGAAGAAGAAGCTTTCTGGTGATGTTGGCCCATCTTGAAACGGTCAGTAGAAGCAGAGGGAAAATAACTAAAGTAGCACACAGTTTGTTCACTGTCACAGTGTAATGACATGTAATGAGACCTTACAGACCGAGTGATGATATCCTCAACGTCATTGACGAGCTAAATGCAAATTTGAGGGACTATCTTCCCTACAAGATGTCAACCATGAATATACAGCAATGACTATAATGTCTTCATACCATCTGGATTCACAGCGAAGGCCTCCAGTGTTTGGGTGCTTGAACATACTGTTAATTTCCATATTGGGGCAACGTGCGAGAATATGCAGTCATGCACATACATGTGCAATTCTTACTCACATATATGTGCAAATACAGTATGAATCTTATTGTGGAGAATAGAATGAACCAGTGTGTCAGAATTTGCTGCATGCTTGATCTTATTTACTTCCTTTTTTCATGTTGTATCATAGCTGCTAGTTTGCTTTCTCTAACAGCAATAAAAAGGAAGACATGAGCTCTTTTGCCTTCAAGCATGCAGCACTTTAATTGTTTGACATTGCTTTTTCTGTTGTGTAATTACAAATTCATTATTATGTGATTTACCCTGTGGGAGACTCACATTGGACTCATGCAGAGATTATGAGAAGATGCAGCCTTCCATCAGTACTAGGGTGAGTACTTGACTGTTTAAAGGGATAGTTTGGGTTTTTTGAAGTGCGGTTCTATGAGGTACTTATGAATAGTTAGTGTATTACCTACAGTAGATGCCCATTGGCACACCCACGGTTTGGAGAAGCAGCAGGAGTACCAGTGTAGGAAGCTAAGCAATCTAGGTGCTGTGGATGGTTGAGAAAATGTAGTGTCCCTTTTCACAGCAGCACAGTGCTTAGCTTCCTACACGGTACTCCTGCTGCTTTTCCAAAGTAGGGGAATGCTGGACATCTGTCGAAACAATGTGGATTCTACACTGTCATGGTTTTGGGGTGTTCTTGTTATTTCCTGTTTTATGTTGAAAGAGTTCTCCTCATGTGTCATGTTTTGTTTTACTTCCTGTCTTTGTCTGTTTGTCGCCCTTGCGATTGTGGATTTGTTTCACCTGTCCCTCATTAGTCTTCCCTCCCTCATGTTTCTGTCTGTGCCGTAACAGGTTTGTTATTAGTTTTACAATTAATATTTCTTCTTTGTTTTTTTTTTTTTGTTTTTTTAGGGGGCGTACCGTGCCCCTGCCAGTTTTTGCCAGCCTGTTTTGTTTGTTTGTTTTGCTTGTCAGCTTAGTTGGTAAAGTTGGCTTTTTGTTCTTCAACCTGCCAACTTTTGAACTTCTAAACCTAACACACACCATAGAGGTGAAAATGGCGGGAAGGCTTTTAGCTGATTTTGTGAAGTGCACCTGCCTTACAGTTACATTAGCTTGTCACGTTAGCTCGTCATGACACTGGTGTTGCTTCTAATTAATTATAAGTAATTACATAGTTCTAATTTGTTCAGACTTTATATTGTCAAAAATGACAGCCATGATCTGGAGTGGAAAGCAACCCCAACAACTGTGTCCTGCTGCTTTGGCAACAGTCAAACATCAAGAAAAACCTATATAGACATGCAGTAGGTGTTGCTTTGTAGTAGCAACAATACTAAGACAATTTGTTCTGTCCTGTTTCCTATTTGAGGCTCCGAGAAGGATGTTCTGTAGATGAAATACTCCAATTCTAATTGTAATTCAAACTTTATTGTCCCATAAGGGGAATTTGGTTTGGAGACACTTCACAATAAAAGTGCACAATAAAAACACACAATAAAAGGACACTAAAACACAGTAAACAGAATAAAAGCACTTAAGATGAAAATGGCTCAGAAGAAATTGCCACAACCTAACCCATGCAGACAAGTATGAGTTGATAAGAGAGACATGGTATAAAAACAGCTCCATATGGTGCCATAAAAGTCACTCGTTGGTGCAACGCACAAACTGTTTTTGGTGTAAGATGCTAAATCATATCACCTGTAATGATAATGCAATTGATGTATATTGTACCCTCCAGTGTTGGATGTTACAGTCAGTATAATTTCTATCAACACATATCTGCTTATATAGATTATCTAAAATGTTAAATTGTTGCCTGAAAGTCAAGCTGCTAATCAAAATATAAACAATGACTGGCACATGGAAGGAGAAATCTTGGCCTGGACATCTGCGGGCTACACCGGAAGCCCCGAAACATTGCCTGTTAGTGCAGATGATAGCCAATGGGTTCCAACATTGTAGTCTGTAAAGATCGGCTGTGTCTTGACTCCCAGTTAACTTCTATAAAATCTGGAGGCAAACATGAAGAGCTTGTTGCTCACATGAACTTGTGTTTTATATACTGTATGAATGGGTGTGTGTGAGGGCGGATATACACTTGGGTGTTTCTATTTAGTCCAGTACAGCTGGGTTCTGCTGCTGTTTGGGTTTAATCCTGGGGATCAGGGATCAGTGAGGAGTGCTAATCGGCTAGTCCAAACACTGGGGCTGTGATTAGCCGCCCACTAGCCCCACACTAGCCACGGCTCCATATCTGTGCCATGATAGGATTTGCAGTAGGTGCCGGAGCCGGCGGGCATTCATACAGGGCTCCATTCCGCGAGATTTAATGAGCTTTGCTCCCAGAGACAAAGGGATTATTAGGTCTGTGGTGCATAAAGGCCACCGGACCTGCCAGACTTGTATCACCGCAGCATTGTTTTGGTGGGTTATATACTAATCCCAATTAGCAGCAGTGTGCAGCAGGGGACGTCACATACCACAAACCCACTTAAGTCACACAGGATAGGGCGTAGAAATATGAAAGAAAAAGAAAATCATTGATGACAGCAAACTTTTCACAGGCTGTGGTCATCCCAAATTCCAACACCTTACTGGACAATTAAAAAAAGATTAGACAAAAAGACGCATTACAGTCTCACAACACATGATTTTAACATAAATAATATGCATATGAGGAGAACAAAATTAAAGGGATCAGGGATGGTTAGTAATGATACTGATATAACCTTAAAAAACTTGTTGTAAGGGCTACTTTATTGTTGCAAAGCAGTATTTCTACGGTCACTTGTATATAGGTCTCATATTATGCTCAGGTTCATACTCTTATTGTCAATCAGTACGGCAGTATTAACCCTTTGTCTGACACACTCCATGTTAGTGTCTCTGTAAGACCCTGCTCTGATTGGTCTGCTCTCACAGGCACTGCTCACCATGTGTCTGCTCAGTCTGTGTTTTTGTAACCACGGCTGCACTGGGGGCGTGGCAGAGGGGGGTGACTGTATCGTTATGACATCAAAACCTTAAGGAAGTCCTGAAGGCTCATTTAAAGGCACAATTTCTAAATATGTGCTGTGTGCATTTCTCAGTGGATTGGTACTTTCACAGTATTTATATAGCAACTAAACCTGCTACATAACATAACATAACAAACGTATGAAAATCTCACTTGCTATGAGTAACAATTTTTCATTTGATGTTCCTGAGCATGAATTTTATTACCACATCTATCAATATTATGTTCTAAAATTACATATGCTGTGATAAAGAGTTCAATCTGTACGCCCATCCTGAGGAGGTGGACAGTCCCATACACGTTCTTTTTATTAGTATTATTATTTCCTTTAAAAAGCGGAAGATGGTTTCTGATTTGACTGACAGGCGGAAAGGATGGTTTCACTGCTGTCTCTCTGTCCATACCTCAAATGGGGACCAAACTGCTACCTGGATGAGACAACCGAAAAAAAAAAAAAGTCATAAATCCTGCTTCCGATCTGTGAACCATTCCATTTATTTACTAAAACAGAAATAATGCAGCACTCAAGTTCTCTTTTCATTTGTCTGGGGAGCATCAAGGCGCAAAGAGCCTGAGTTCTGTCAGGATTTGGTTGCACTGGAGGCCCGCGCAGTGGAGGACCACAGCATGTTGTTTTCTTTCTTTTAAAAATGCAGCTGAGACCACTGAGCTGTTTCTCAGAACATGATAATAATAATAGTGAAATAGCAATAAAACAGCCTGAAGAATAAATAAAACTACATTACAAAACACTTAAATCTTGAAATGTCAATTTTAAATTCAGGGCATAGGTCAGAGCATTCAGAACCTATTCACTCTATTTAATTTCATTTTAATGGTCCCTATGGTGCACGCTGGTCAAAACAGCTCCAGAGTTATTTGATTTCTTTTGTTCAAAACTGGACGGCTCACTTAGCTTGATCATGCCCCATCATAGACAGCGTGATTTATCAGTTCACTATATTGCTCCCCTGAAATGAGCTCAGTACATTGGCTTGTGGTGTATTTATGCCACAGACTGATTTATCTTTATGTGTGAATAGCTGTGTTTTATGTTTGTTCTTTTGAGGAAGTGCACGTGTGTGATTTTTAAACACAGCTTTCATTTTTGCATCTCCATTTGCATGTAATTTCCCTCCTGGGACTCGGCACCTTTTGGCACTGTATTAGTAATCTGCCAAAAATAAACGAGTTAAGGGACGAGGAGGAACTTTATGAAACGAGGCTATTATCTGAAGTGATGAATAAACTAATGAATAAGGTGATTAATTAGCTCTATCCAGAGGTAATGACCGGCTGCTGTTGAGGATCGGCTCATCAGCCGTGACGAGGAACACAAT
Source organism: Chaetodon trifasciatus (assembly GCA_037975065.1). NCBI lineage: Eukaryota > Metazoa > Chordata > Actinopteri > Chaetodontiformes > Chaetodontidae > Chaetodon > Chaetodon trifasciatus. The sequence goes on from JBBMOE010000037.1 coordinate 4,956,088, forward strand.
GGACACTACCACACAGTGGGATCCAAATGCTTACATTCTTTTGCATGCAGTGACATTGCACACATCCTCCTATTCTGTTGTCCAACCTTAACCCAGGTCATCTGCTTTGGGCCCAGTGTGATGTCTGTGGTTACAATGAAGTTCATCAGCTTTTCAGTATTAGTCTGATTGATCTGGCTTGTAAGGGATCAGAAGAAAGGATTGCCTCTGTTTGCTGGATGAAATGACTGATTTCTTTTTTACATGTACTTCAAAGTTGATCCTTTTATCTTTACAGTGCACAGCTATTGAAGCAGTATGGGTGGTATGTTAGCGGGAGAGACCTTAATTACTGAACGAAAAACCACCTCAAAGAATTGCAGATTAGAAAAGGGAATTGAATTGCCTTATTCAATCCAGCTTACCAATTTTGTTCAATAAATATGAAAACCAAATCAGCCGCAATGTGGTATACATACAGTACATCATAGAGACTGAGTGTTTAAGAACTAAAACAAAACCAAGGGTATTTGTGGGAAAGATTAAAGAGGCAGTTTTAAAATTATAGTCATGTTTTTTTTTGTGTTTTTTTGTGTTTTTTTTTTTTAGGTCAGGGGATGCGGAAATTTCCATCAATAGATGACTCTTGGTAATATGCAGAGTAATGAAGACCTTTCCATGTCGTAAAAGCCTCTCATTTCTAACCACTTCACTTGGAAGGCACACTCAGCAAATCCCTTCTTTATGTCTATTTAATGTCAATAGGAAAAACAAAAGGAGGCTGTGGAGAATGGTAGCAGGAGGAAACATATGGCTAAACCCTCATTCTGCCAATCACAGCAACATGAAAAACACATATATGAAAAAACACAGACACCAGGCTGCAGCCTGATTTATTTTCCCTCCTTCATCTCAATTCCAGGAATTTTATGAATGGAAAATGTCAGGGGATAGGTTTTCCAAAGCCGCTATGGCCTGCGTCTCATGAGCTTACCATGCTGTTCTGGTGAGTTCATGCTGTCTGGAGCAGCAGTGCTGAGTGCCACCAGACGCACGGGACCCCTGCACCCCCACATCCATTTTATATCATGCTGTTTGACTTTTAGCTGGCCACCTTATCCATACCAACCTGAGAGAGCAACGACGAACTCTCAAAAATCAAGACACCAACAATAAGAAGTGTGTTGGTTGGTGGTCTGTGTTTAAAGACAGTAATATTTTAGATTAATGATACAAGGCTGCAAAGCCTGGAAAATCCATAAGTGAGGTAATAGCTAATGAAAGAAGTAGAATAGACCTTTTCAACTGGTGGTCTGAACAAGCCCTCAAGCTGTGTCTCCTTCATACATTTGCTGGTTCCAGTGTTAAAGTTCACTGTTTTGTTTCTTCTTTTAAGCAAACATTTGATGACTGTGGATGTGTTTGAAGACTCTTCCCCATCCCGGTCTTTGTTATACAAGGAGGGTTGAATCCAGGAACTGGACTTGGTTCTAGAAAGAGGCTTCTTCAGTTCCAACTGGCCGGTTGGGAGTCCCAGATATTTAACATCTGTGAGATCATTATCACGGTCATTGATACCACTTAAGTAGTGGCTGATCATTTTCAAATCTCTACATCAAGTCCAGTTGCCCTTGTTTCAACCCTCGGCGGATATTTGACTGTGCGGCTTTTCTTCCACAGTGCCTTTTGTTCCATCTAAAACAATATGTTTGTTTTTAACAGAAGTGCACAGAGTGGAGTTTTCCCAATAAATGACAGCAAGAATTGTCTTACAGCAGAAAGCACTTTGGCCAATCAGCGTGATCTGCTGTCATACCAGTTCTTTATTTCTATACACTTTAGCAGGGAAAAACACGGTGCTTCAAGCCTTTCTACACCCATTATACAAGCAGTATGATAGTTCATTAAAGATTTAAGACGCCTGTCTTTTTAAAAACCCTTCTCCTTTCTCTCTGTGCCACAGAGGTATTTCTCAAAAAGAAACTTTTCTGTCCCTTTGCAGAATAAAACAGTTAAATGCTAGCAAGCATTTCAGCCACTCCTGAATTATTTAATATGTGTGCTCTCAAAGGGCACAATCTCACCCCCAGCCACACTGGGCAGTGGGCCTGTGTGTGAGTGCACACAGTATGTGTGTGTTGTACGGTTTTATTATTTTATTGCTGAGCAGACTGTCAAGGCTTTTGCCACATAGGACACATTTTGATTTGGTGTGATGGCCCTTTATCCTCTGCACTAATCAGTAGAGGGGTTTCAAAGTCTGACACTGTGCCCCCCCCAAAAAAATTGAGACAACTGGAACATTCTGGTCATTATCAATGGGACAGTTACAGTTCCCATAATGCATTCAGGGATATACTGTAAACAGGAAGTGTAATGTTGCTATTGCTTCTGTCAGTTATGCTGAGGCTTCAACTTCAGCCTTGTTCACTGACCTGTATTTGCTGAAATTTTGGCAAATGGCAGCATCAAATGTAATTAGCTCTTAGTGGTTCTTGTTTGCAATATATCCATGGATGTACAAACAATTGTCACTGGATTACTCTGATTCTGACGAAAATGTAAAAATCTGATAATCTACAGGCACGTTATGGAATCATAAGGAGCATCTATGTTATTTATACATTTATTCATGCTTGATACAGACAGAGATACTGAGAGAAATTTGAGATATTAATATCCTCACAAAGTGTAAGCCAAACTGAATCTAAAAATATGTGCATCACATCTGTGTGTTCAGTAATGACTCCAAGAGGGAGTAAGATTTTTTTTGGCGCAAATGACAGCAGTCTGACACTAAGGGGTTTAAAGCACCTAACTGCCTCCATGAGCTCTGTGTGTGTGTGTGTGTGTGTGTGTGTGTGTGTGTGTGTGTGTCTTGATAAGTGGGACCAACAACATCATCAAGTATAGTTTAATAAATGAAATATTGTGTCAGCCGCAAAATAAAGCCACAATGATTCCAATGTTCAAACTACGCCGATGGAGTGATTTTGCTCCCTGCTGCTGCTATCACTATACTTCCTCTGTCTGTCCTTGCCAAGTTGTAAGGCTATACATGAGCCGAAGCAGTGAGGGGATGAGTGAGTCCAGGCGGGCAAGTCCAGGTGACAGGGTGGTCATCATCCTCCACAGGCCTTTTCTAGCTGGAGAGCTACTGTAAGAGCCCTGTCTTATTACCTCTGTTCTAAAACTACTGCTGCTAATGCTGCAGGGCTGCAGACAGGCCCACGTGATTAGCAGGCCTCCTGGACATGAGCCAGACAAAACTGAGACAGATAGTAAGAGTGAAAAGACGAAAAAGACAGATTGATGCTGAAAAAAGCGGAGGATGGACTGAAACGCCAGATAGAGGAGGACTGATGAAGCAGAGACAAAAAGAGGAGAGGAGACATCCTGCTGTCAGCGGGTAGTGTAATCACCACCAGATGTCTTTTTGTGCTCTCTTGACTACAGGCGGATTTTCACAGCGATGCATTTTCACAGCCAGTGTTTCTTGAGGGATTCATACACAGGATCTCACCCTATTGTCTCTGTTGTTTGTTGCGGGTCCATTTTGATGCTTCATGTTGAGTTTGTGCGGAGGCAATCTCACAGATGTGTGTGTCTAATGGCTCTGAGTTGTCTGACAGACGTTGAGGTACTTTTGTGTCTGACCTGTCTGCCTGCAGAGCAGACGGGATTGAGTGATTTCCACACTGATGCAGACTCCGCACACATCATTATCCTAAATGAACTTTTTAATGCTTCTTCTCTGAGAGCTCGTCTTCATGCTGGTGCTGTGACAATGTGCTTTTGTGTGTACACGCTTTACTGTATTTGTTTGTGTTTGTGAACTGTTCATTTCATGCAGAATCAGAAGTCATTTATTTTCAAAGTATCCACAGGACCGATTGTCAGTGTTGGGGCTGCACTCAGTCTGGTGATAAACTCTCCCCTGCAGTTCTATTGCTACACACAATGCATTAATTCACAGAAATGGAAAAATGTCCATTTCTTAAAACAACTGCACCAAATTTAGTTATTTCTTTCTGTCAGTTCTTCTTCTTCAAAGAATGAACATTAAAATATAATAAAAGGGAAATAATGCGTTTTGTTTTAAGCCAGGACTGCCCAAAGTGTAGCATTAGCCGAGGGAGAACCCATTACATTTAGAAGAAGAAGAGGAAGAAGAAGAAGAAGAAGAAGAAGAAGAAGAAGAAGAAGAAGAAGAAGAAGAAGAAACGTACTTTTATTTATCACATCACACTACATGCACACGCCATGCTTATGTGAAAGTAGTTCCTCTGCGTTTGACCCATCCTGGTAGACCTCCCTCCGCGGCAGACCAGGAGCGGTGGGCTGCCAGCCAACAGCGGCGCCCAGGGACCCAGTTCCTCTTTGTCACCATTGGTCAGGTGGTGATCTTCTTGCATGTTTTTAGTGGGGCATTTTTTATGGAGGAAACCCCAGGTGAACACCGGGAGAACATGCAAACTCCACACAGAAAGACCCTTTGTCCTCAAGATACGGGGCAGCATGCACCGAAGGCATGGTGGAGGACACGCCTCCAGCACCCACAGTGCCCCAGACGAGAATCAAACTTGGGACCTTCTAACTGTGAGGTAACAGTGTTGCCACTGTACTACCATGCCACCATTTAGGAGCGGATCGAATCTTTGAACAGATACACAAATTATTTGTCACTTGTGTTAACATTTCTAGTTAGGACACTTGGCCCTGGTCAAATAAATGCCACACATCTTAAAATCCAGGAGATGGTAGAAAAGTTCAGTTGTAATAAAACAAAACCAACTATAGAAATCTGATGGCTCCATGTCACAATCCACATTAACAGGTAGCAGTAATCCTCTGGGGTAGCTGGCGCATGTAGTTACTCAAACTTCAGACAGAAAGCAGTCGTTGTGGAGCACTCAGGGACAGTTTCAGAAGAGAACTGTTAGAATTGTAACATCACTTTTTTCTCAAACTAATATGTGGCTATTGAAACTTAATACACTCATATCTTGCAGCTAATTATACTCACAGCCAATTGTGAACTGTCTGCAATAAACCCCAGCAGAAATATTAAAGAAAAATGCTCATGTTTCACTAGAACAAACAGTAGAACTTGGGATCTTAGTACCATTGCACATCTTAACAATACAAGAGGTGTTTGCTTGGGCTGTGGGTCAGCATTAAGATTCAAGTTTTGGTCCCTTGAGGAAACAGTTTGGACACCACTGTTTTAAGCTGTGCTGTAAGAATCCAGAGTGATAAATCTCAATGAATATTTGTAGGATGACCATGAACCAATGAATGACCATGTGTTAGATTTGGTCCCCAGGAGAGAAATACTAAAGACTTACTTACCATGAGCACCATCTTTTGGTTTATCTTGAAATGTCAACAACTCTTTGATGGGACAATATAATTTGGTGCAGACATGTTCTACCCAAGATTATTTGTGATAGCTTGGGTGGGCATTGCCTACATGCAGCCTCAGAGCTGCTTGTGCAGCTTGAGGCCATGCTTCTGCATCTGACAATTTTTAGAGCTTTCTAAAACTGACAATCCAACAAGCATGCCCAATTCATGCACACATTAGCCAGGTGTGTGGAGGTATAGAATAGGCAGGGTTTGAACATCTATCTCAAGCTCATTTTTTATTCTTCATACATTTCACAAAGCCGGTGTGATTCAGCCATGGAGGAGGCTATGATAACTTGAATTAAGATTAAGATTTCCTTTATTCATAACAATTCTTTACACACAACATACAGAGTTGAGGGGGAAACTGCACACGCCATGCATTTGTGAAATTCTTTCTCCACTTTTGGCCCATCCATGGTCAGACCTTCCTCTGCGCAGACCAGGAGCGGTGGGCTGCCAGTCGACCGGTGCCTGGGGACCAGTTCCCTTGTTGTCACCATTGGTCAGGTAGTGATCTTCTTGCATGTTTTTAGTGGGGGTATTTTTATGGTGGATACCCCAGGTGAACACGGGGAGAACATACAGAAGGCCCTTTTTTCCTCGAGCAGGAGGCACTGAAGGCATGGTGGAGGACACGCCCCCAGCGCCCACAGCGGGATTCGAACCGGGACCTTCTAGCTGTGAGGCGACAGTGTTACCACTTGTGTCACCGTGCCACTAACCATCTTGGAGTGTGGCTGTTTGCACCAGGTATAAACGCTTTTGCCCATAGACATAGTCGGACGACGCCCCATACATACCAATTCATTTAAAGCATAATAAACATCATGAAGAACATCATTCATCATGAGACCAACAACATGGAGGTACATCAGCGTACAGCTCCATCATAAAGTATAAAATCTACGCTTTTGTGCAGAAGTCATCAGCTGACCCACGCTGTACCATTTCCTCTGTGTCAACAATCTCAGCAGGAGAGGAGTGATCACTCACACACATCTAAGCTGCCTTGTTGGTGAATAACTGTGAGCCACGATGCTTCGTCTGCAGTCCGGTACACTGTAGCATACTGTCTGTCAATTTGTGGTGCCATCGCTAGTTTGACAAACAAACAGAAAGATTTGACAGTGCCAAGTGCAGTTTGTGTAGCCACAGGGGGGTTAGCCAGCCAGCAATGTCTAAAATAGCTGCAAGCAAAACATCAGGAGAGGTTAGCGGGACTCTCCACTGCTGCCACTTCAGCGCGAGATGATCAAGTGCAGTCTTTCTTTCCCACCAGCCTCACAGGCTCTTCTGCTGTCGGCTCTCACAAAATGATTGTGCACATGAAGCAAAAACCCATTTTGGAAGAATCTCTTTGTCTATGTGAGTGTGCTTGTTTATTGGAAATCGTACAGTATTCTCTTGACAATAGAACTTGTGTACTCTGGCACTCTGATGCTCAATAAACACGCAGATCTCGCTGTACTCTTTATCCATGAATTGCTGAGAGAAAGTTGTGGTTTATTGCATCTTGGGTCTTATTTCTGTAGGTTTGGCCATCATTACTGTCGGTAATAATAATATTGTAGGCTGAATTAATTACTGAGATATGGAAATGTGGAGACATTGTTAAAAAGAAGTTTTTGTAGTCAACATAAATAACCAAAAATATAGATTCGACAATATGTAGCTTCCATTTCTGCATCACTGAAGTCTTCCTCTTAGTAACACTGGTGGCACCAGACACGGCTTTATCAGTGTTAACCAGGAAACTTAACCTGAATGCTTCTGTCTGATCCAGTAGTTGAGAGTAATGCTGACAACTTCTCACTCTCTAGCCTACAACAGCAGCATGCTAGCAGGCTAATACCAGTGTGTTTTCACCCTGATAATTTGATAATGAGATTTCGAGGCAATGGCTTCCAGATGTAAAGTCTCTTACACTTGTACTGTACTGTGAAGTAGCTGAACTGCCAGAGGCCTGAGCCAAGTAGCTGCTGGTTGGATGCAGGTGCTGTAACACCTGCTGCAGGGAAAGGTTACAGAGCAGAAAACAGAGATCATGCTGTAAAAATCAGATGGAGGAAAAATGCTGTGCAATGTGGAAGCGATGAACACGGAATTAGCAGCTCAAAGTATTTTTTTCTTGACAGACTCAAATTAACAACTACGAAGGGCTAAAAATGAAAAGTGAGTTTGAACTCGAATGACGCAGGATGGAGTAAACTCCGCCAGCTACATGGGATTTTATTTTAGATATTTCTACAACTTTCCAAACAGTTTGTGTTGGCACTCTGTTGTTGTGAAAATCAGTATCCAACCTCTCAAAGTGTGAGTTGAAACAGCACAGCATGTGTAGAGGCTGCATGGAAAATGGCATTCACACAGACATACAGCATTAACTGCAATGCATCTTTGCACGCAACATGAAACATGAAGTGACAGAATGTTTGCGGATAGTTGCACCCGCATTCACCCACAGACTTACAGTGCATACATATACACACACAAACATGCAGCCCCCGGGCTTGACAGGGGACAACAGCCAATCAGTGGGGGTAATTAAGCATAATAAGCAGTCTTCAGACGAATCGAAATCTTTGCTGGTGTGATTCAGCATTTTAAAGTGCAGCAGGGAAAACAGCAGAGACACAGAGGATAAGAGAAAAGAGAAGTAATAAGAGTTTGTGTCAGTGGTACCCTGCCTCGAAACACACACACGCACACACACTAGTTGAGTTACCTTTCTAACAGATGCATTAGATGTGATGGAAGAGAGCCACTCTCCTCTGGCCAGAGACCTTTCACATCTGTCAAAGCATTGTGCACAAATCTGTTTGTTCTGTCCAGTCTGTTATTATTGATGCCCTCTTTGTCCAAACACATGATGTTATTGCTCTGTGTTTGCTTAAAGCAGTCACTGCTAATTCTTTTATTCACCACCAGATTTGTTGTTTGTATTATCCCTCATTCCCCCGAAAGTGAAACTGAAGACAAGAAACTGTCTGTATGCAGCTTTTGTGGCACCTGTTTGCATAACTGGCCATCAGGACTTGGAAAAAAAAACCTTTTTATTCATATTGTTATCCTGCAAATATGTCTATCAGCGACCATTGTTGTCAATTGTCTGCTTTGAGGGCTGTTTGGCTTTGAAACCGAGCGTGGTCAGACTGGCTGAATGGATGTCTGATTCTTAATTCAAGGTCAATGATACAGGAGATGGGAACGAGAATGTCATTGTCAGCAGGACAAAAGAGAGAACTGCAGGCCATTCTGTATCACTGAATGTCATTTTCAAATGTAGCATTTCCAAACGTTCTGCCAAGCAGCCTTGGTTGAAGCACACCCTTCCTATGCCACTGTTTCTTTCCTCTCTGTTACTGTTTGAAGTGTCTCTCTGCTGCACTGCCATTTCCCAAATACAGCCTCTAGTAAAGTCACCCCATCTCTGCGTCCTCTTATGTGCTTTTTACTTCCTTTGATCCAGGTTGATTTGACCACAAACTACTTTGAGGACATTTTGCCTCGCTGAACACACTGTTGAGCTTCATGTTGAATATGAGGGCAAGCTAAGGTTCTGAACTTTACAAAGACATGGGTAGAAAGAGCCTCAAGATTGAGAGAAAAGCAAACATATAAAAAATCTCCAAACTCTTGTGTCGGCCTACACAGGACAGAGGAATCTGTTGGAATGTGTTTGGAGAAGATGTTGGCATAGAACACGAGAAGAACAAACTGTAAAGATGCTTCTCTACTCACACGTGGGAAATACATTTCTCCTAAGAATCTGTTCTTTACATTTGTGGTTTGGATGATCACCGCAGATCTCAAACATTCATGGCCTCAAAATGAACGACTGTCTGCAGCATCATTCCTTTAGCAAATGCCCAAAAGCGACATTTGTCACGTTCAAAGTGGCAAAGGCTTCTACTGGCAGCCACAGAGTGTGCAGAGGGAGGTCAGTCAGCCATAACCCTATGACCACGAGCTTTGTGCCTAAAGCTCGCCCAGCGGTCAACAAAGCATTGTTTGTATTCAAGAGTGATTTGTGACAGTTTGGGAAGGCACTGATGTTGTCCTGCTGATAGAGCCATCAGATCAGAAAACTCTGTATAGCAAACATCAGCACTCGCTCACTGAATGGTTTCATGAGCATGAAAATAATGTAAACCACACATGGACTTCAAAGTCAGATCTGAGCCCAGCAGATAAAAGCATCTGCTCGGGTTGTCGTATGACCAAAATCTCATATCCTGATATAGGAAACCAGGTAATGATACATATCACAACAGCACATTTTATGTAAATTTAGGAATTGTTTATGTTCTCAATACATTTTGATATATATACTCAACAAATAAAAGGAACTTACTCATATTTGATCATTTTCCCCCTTTATTTATTTGATAATTTGAACAAATCAAATTATCAACTAAACATGTAACACAGTATGAAATATGAATGTATAAAATACAACTATAGGCACACATAAATAAAAGCCTAAAATGTGATTATGGTCAATAATATGAGAAGGAAACATCCCTAAACAACGTACTGTTTGAAATGATTCTTGTGTAGGTGGTAAAAGAGGGTCGAGGTTCTGTTATGGGGACCGGTCTGTGTCAGTGTTCTCATTCCCAAACCACATCCATGCGACAGAAGCAGCTCTTCTTGTAGCTATGAGCTGTTCCTTCTGTCTTGGCTGATTGAGTTCTTCTCCTGGTCAGAATTACTGTTGTGTGTCACGTTCACTCTCCTTCATGTTTGTTTGCGTTGTCTTCATGCAAATTTCCTGCCTGCATCCGTGCCGTGTGAAAGACCGCAAAGCCTCATTCAAATGACAAAAAATATTGATGTAAAGTGTTTGATTTATGGCACTATGAAATAAACAATATGAATATCAAACCATAGACGCAGCACAGCTCTACCGTTTGCCAAATGAATACATGTAAAATGTCAAATATCAGATTTAAAGTGATTGTGGACGCCTGGAGGGACCTTACTGAGACACGTGATGGTTTACTTTGTCACCCTTCTGTATCTGTTCTGATAAGACCACAAATGACAGAAGAAGATCATGATAAATCTCTGCAGAGGCTCTGAACATCCACTGAAGCCAGCAGAGAGTTTTCTTTGCCACTGAAGGGCTTGTGACCTTTTCAAACTAATCTGTAGCATTAAGACACTCCGATATAAGGAGAGGCACAACAGTCACTTCTGTCCCTCTTGAATTGCTGCCCTACGTCTCTGATTTAAATCTCTTTGTCTCCATGCTTAGTGTCATTGCTTGAAAACATCTTTTGTGAATGTGATCATGTCTGCTTCTCACCTGCACTTGTCTTTCACCCTCTTACATCACTGTTCTTTCATGGATCCTGGTTTCTAGTCGGATTTTCAGCATTTTACAGACACAAGACGGTCACATTGACACCATTCATTATTCATTTCAAATGTTTGGCTTTTAAAAAATGTTTCAGCTGAGAAGCTGATGTGTGCCAGAATGTGTTTGGTTGCATCAGCTGTGTTCATTCATATCATTTGAGAATACAATACGCAGCTCCGTGTTATGGGTGTGTGTGTGTGTGTGTGTGTGTGAGTGTGTGTGAGAGAGCAGTTTTGCTCGATAAGTTCTCACTGACGTGAAACATCCAGCCAGGCCTTGCTTGATTATGATGCGATTAGTTAATTGGGTGAAGATGTGGAAAGTGAATTATGTGCCTATCTCATGCTACGCCACTAATGGATGGAAAATACCTCCATCTCCGACCTCATCCTCCCCACACCCTTTAACCAAAAAACTTCTCATAATTTCCGACTTGTGCATTCTAAAGTGAATAGATTTAGCATCTCAGATTTATATCATCTTTCCATTTGGCTTTCTCGGGCTGTCTCTCATCATGGCCACGGCCTGAGCCCGGTTGTAATTTACTGTGGGGTTGTTATCGTTACTGTAACAAAAACAGCCAACCGGCTCCTGTATTTATGTGTTTTATCTTCATGACCCCGTGAATGCCCCTTATTTGAAAAATGTGGCTGGTTATTAAAAACCAATCTTACACCATAAAATGTCTGACTGTGTAGCCTTTCACCAGAGCATTTTTCTGTCACTCAGAAATATTGGACTTTATGTGCTTCTTGCTTTCTGTTTTAGATTCTGATTTCTGTGTTACACCACCGTGGCTTGAAGATCAAATTACCTTGAACAGAAAAGTCAACAGTTTTTCCAGAAAACAGTGAGCGTGATTATCTGCCACCTCAATTATTGTTTCCACAAAAACCGAGCAGCTCTCTCAGTCGCACGCATCGGTCTGAAGCGTACCCACTCTGTAAAAACGGCATAACAAATCCCTTTAACAGAGACACTGAAGGCCCGCCAAAGAATGTGCTGTTCACCACTCTGCGACTGAACAGGAAGTGTACTGGCTTTTCCACAGGACTCCGCAGAAAATGGTTTTCCCATGAGCAGTTCCATGCAATCAGGTGCATGTGTTTTCTTGGCCGTTAATATCTGCTGTCAGCTGAGCCAGTGAGATCAGGGACACTGCCATCAATCACTTCTCATCATCTCAATGTTGCAAGAGCGAGAAAGCTGCTGAAACCTGCCTTGTTGTAGCCGAATTAGCAGAGGCTGTGGCTGAAGTCCTCTTTTAACAATGGCTGCCCAACCTTTGTGTGGTGATGAGGCTGAATGTCACTGATGGCGGGAAGGTATTCATCAACCACTAAGAATACACTGGCATCACTCCTGTGAAGCCTCCGTTCTCTTTGTTTCATTTGCCTATTCATCTTTGTCAGACGTTGTTTGTTGTCATTGTTTTTATTCAGCTGCATTTATCTTCACTTACCGAGAGCAAAGGGATGAACCAGGGGCTGGGCCTCATCTCGTCATATTGCGACTTAATAATGTAAATCTCCTGCCTGATATTATAGCTCGGTGCTGAATGTGCTTTGGAAAGCCATTGTGTAAATTTCTTTCTTCTTCTGCAGTGAATCATAATGAATGGGCCCACACAATGTAATGAAATGATGAGAGAACTGCAGCGCAGCATATAGGGAAGAATCCCAAGTCCCTCATTGTGAGGTTTGTTCAGTAATTGTGTTTTATCATCCCTGCATCCAGCTGAATATAAAGAGAGAAATAAATGTTCACGTGAGTGGAAATGTGCTGATTTGTACTTTCCAAACCCCTGCATAATGAACACTGCATGCCAGTGTGATACAAGTGCTTGGATGACTCAGTGTGTGTGCAGTTCTTGCATGTTGGAGGGAGAAGTGGTGTAAATTGTCATGTGAGGAAATGAAAGGTATCTGATGGCATTGTTGTTGACAAAAAGACAAATGTAGGGTGAAAGTTTGTAATTTTGTCCTGTCAGCTGCAGGGGAGGTTTTGTGTTTTGCTTCAGCAGTAAAAAAAATGACTTCCTCTTCTGACTGTTTCTTGTGTACTGACAACTTCACTTCTGCCATCTCATTCCTCTCATTTGACGCTTGTATCTCCTGTTTATTGTCAGTTCTAATGCAACACGTTGCTGGTATCTTAAGGCAAACAAATTAGCAGAAATTAACAAATGCATTTGAAAGAGAGTGTTCAGTGTTTGACAGGGGAAATGCACCGCACATACAACAAAAACACACAGGCAAACACAGAAAAGCTGCAAGTCATCAACAACAAAAGCAAGCCACACTGAAAGGTAATGAACATGCACTGATGATTTACTGACGTCGACTGAAATGACGTCGGAAAATTAGCTAGCGATGTTTATTTATCTTCTGATTACCTGTTTCCTAGTTAGCCTCATAGAGCCAGTAGCATAGTTTTACCCACTTAGTCCTGTTTCTATGTCAGCACAGTATCATCTTGTTGTGCATCATTGCGGGTTGATGCAGATCTTCTCGTCAGCATATGCCACTGTCCAATTTTCCAGCATCAAAGCACATTATCCTCTCAGAAAAGCAGCATTTTTATTACATTCATTCTCCAACTCAGCACATTTCAGCTACTGCACTTGACTTGTGTCTGTACAATGAGTGACAGTGAAAGTGAATATTCTGCACTTGCTGCTTTTTCTTTATCTTTCAGAGGCGTTTTGACTAAAGCTCCAAGACTATTGTGGATATTTGTACTGTCTTTCCAAAAAAGAGCTTTCACATATTGTATCTTTATTTCCAGGAGCTCGAATCTACAGAGCAAATGTTTGCTTTGCTGACAAACAGCATCCCGGCAGCTCTTTTAGTTCAGAAATAACTTTAAATACTATAAATGTGAATGAAGCAGACCTTGGGATTTGCTTTCTATTTCCATTTAACAGTTCACAAGCTTGCTGATGTCTGCAGGCCTGGCTGGTGGCACTTTTCTTTTTCCATGTTTCACACTAAAAGGATCAGGGATCATACATAATGCTCAGCTGCCTCTGTGAAACTATGTTTATTAGACTGGATGTGATGCTATCACCACCATCTCTGATGAGATTATGACTGGGTGAGTTGAGGTGATACACTCAAGTGGAGGAAAAACACCAAATCCAGATTATTTGAATGGTTTTAATGAGCCATGTGGCAAAAGTAACAAAGAAATGAACTATTTCTTGACTTGTTTATCCTTGGCTGGAAAAATGGAAGTATGCTCATGATGTGCAATGACGGGCTGATTGTATGATATAAGGCTATTGATGATCTTTCGTGTTCAAAGAGCTTGGTGGTTTATGGCGGCTGCTATTAGAGATGCTAACACTCAGTCATTTTCCTTGTTAAATCAGATATCTGCTGAGAATCATTTAGGCCTCATCACGTAGCCCTCCTTATAGTCCTCTCTATATATATTTTATGAGCTGTTATCACTGTTGGAGTTATGAAGTCTCTGTAAAGCCTTTAGTGCTCCCCTGCAGGTAATTTGTCTTATCATGCAGAGGTCATTCATCACAGCATTATCACATTTCCAATGATTGTGCTCCCAGTCTACCACTAAAGAAATGAATGGAATTTAAGTGGCAGTATTTCTCCAGTGCAGGTTTTAACAGATGACATATATGTTGCGTTCATGAGCAGGTTATGAGACATTTTATCTCTAGATGAATTTGTCTCTTGACTAAAATGCTTTACCCTCCTTTTAAGGCGTAATATCAGAGGTAGGCTTAAGCCCATTGTTTGAAGCTGAAATGGAGAAGAGATGTTTTGTGAATGGATCTCTCTCTGTCTCGCCCTCTTTCCTCTATCCTCTCTCTCCTCCGTGCTTGTTAATCATCTGGTTTAACCACAGAGATCCCACTTTAATCCTTGCGTTTCTGATAGCCATCTTGTCTGCCACCCTCCCCGCCCACTGTCCACTTTTTGTTCTTGTTTTTTCCCCTGCTATTCGAACATTCGTGGCCTTGCTCGAGGCTCCCTCCTCCTCTGGGAGACACAGATGTGTTTAGCCTTGTGGTGGAACTTCAGATATTCACAGAAATTCACAGATATTCATGGTAAGTTGTCCGAGCCTCCAAGCTGTTTTTTCCCTCCTTACTGGTATGTTTAATCTCATAAAATGAACATACACAAACAAAACCTCCATTGAAGTATGATGCATTGTGGGTATTAATGTCAATAAGATTCTTGTAGATATACTGACTTTATGCACTGTTGTCCTTGTAAAAAATCAATAAAAGTATGTATATGTAGTGAAGACGTCAGCTTTTGAAATATTCCTTACCATGAAATTAGCCGCCTTTATATCCTTCCTCTCCTGCACAGGAAGTGATGACTTATGTTTTCAGGAGCAGAAATCTGTGAAGTGCTATGTAGCGTGCTTGAGCAGTGGAGAGCGGAGTAGTTTACTTAAAGCACATTAAGATGAGAAGAGATTCATAGCAACAATGATCCACTTTGTCTTTCTGACTGCTTGCATTGTTTGTTTGCTTTCTTTTCTGCAAAGCCACAGAATTACCTTCACTGGTGGTGTTTTTTTTGTTTTGTTTCGTGTGTGTGTGTGTGTGTGTGTGTGTGTGTGTGATGATTAACTACAATATTTGTGCATGCCAGCTACTGTATAGTTCAGGTACCATTAATGCTAAGGAGATGATGAAAGTCAGATGCGACACTACTTCCTACATTGGAGCTGATGCTTTTTATCCAAAGGCCTTTACACTTTGCCTCTCATTACACACACAAACACACGTACGCACGCACACAGCGTCTGCAGGCAACAAGCTAGCTGCAAGCTGCTGGCCTGACCATCAATTTGGGTTCAGTTTCTTGCTCAAAGCCACTTGGACATTGTCAGGAGGAGCCGGGACCACATGAAATATCTGCAGTGACTTCTTTTTGAGTTCACAAACTATTCATCCATGACAATGACGTAATATCACATTACAAAGTTCATATGGAGCCCTCTCCATATGAACTTTGCAAGCAGTTACGAATGTACACATCTGGCAGAAAAGGAGAAAAAGATGGCACAGATGTGAAGGCAGGAGCAGCTCAGCAGAAGAGTGTGAATTTTAAGTCAGCTGACATAATGCTTTAGACAGAGAGGAGAGTTTTTGTTGTTTGTGGCAGACCAAACTGATTATATTCGAATGCCATCCTCCAGCATCAGTTACCACCGAAGAGAATAAGCAAAACGGAGGAGCTGCAGATTGGATAATCAGGTTTGCCTGTTGATTGAAAAGCTCTCATCGCAGTGTATATCTGGTTGTGATTAATAATTCAGCTCTGGCAGAGCAGCGCAGCCCATTTTAATGTTCTCAGCCATCAGTTTTATCCTTCGTTATCACCCAAATTTAGACTGCATGGAGATGGATGCGAGACGTCGGCCCATCGACCGGCCCACTCCCGCTCTGTTGATTAATGGGGGTCCTTGCTATTTTGAGGGCGCAGGGGTTTGCCTGAGCAGATATCACAGTGAGTGATTTTGCTGCTTTGCTGGGCTCCTCCATACTCATAAAGTAATGTGTGCTGTGTTTTACCCCTCTGAGGTTTTTGATTTACTTTAAAGCTCTAAAGTTTGAAGCGCAGGTCAGTTTGTCTGGTCAGTGGCCTTCATTTGAGTGCTGACCAGGTCTGCTGAAACTCTTTTGATATTCTGTGATATTCTTGTTGTGTGCTGCAGCTGTCCTGATTGAATTAAAGCCTCTAACTTTATTTCCCCCCTCTGCTGATTCATCCTCCATGCATACAGACAGCAGGTTTATTTTCTTTGAGTAGGTGGCTGTGCACGCCACAGGGGAGTGTGGGCGTGGCGCTTCCAGTGGTTGTTGGCCAGAACACCATCTGGACAGGTGATGCCTTTATGCAAGACATACAGGTATTAGTTTTCCAAACTCTGTGGGGTTAGTCCAGGACGCTGCTTCTCTCCTCTTCCATGTCCATCTCTCATTACGGTGTAACAATGAGAGCTCTGTGTGCCTCTGCCACTCCCCGACCTCGATGAGTCTATGTCTGGGTGCCTCATTATCCCCTCACCTGGAACCATTAATACTTGTTTGCCTAGAGGGAGATTGGAGGTAGACGTGGGGTGGAGCCCGAAGGCCCAAGTATTGACCCGTTACTGGCTGGAGAAAGTAGACAAATAGTGTTGATCAATGGAGAGAGTCCCTGAAAAGTGGGACACCACTGGGCTAAGCTCATCACAGTCGAGCAGATGAGACTGTATGAGAAAGTCACTGAGGACATTTTCAACTGTGGACTACGATCAATAGGCTTGCAAATGACACAGATCAATCCCTGACAATGATTGCTTTGGACAATATCCTCTCCCATAACAGAGATAATGTGAGGTGTGTGTGAGAAAAACTCAAATTAAAGTAGTGAGGATGAATTGTCATGCCAGTCTCGACCTAAAAGGCCTTTTTTCATCAGTCAGGCAGCAGGAAGCCGGGTAATGAAAGAAAGGAAGGAAGGAAGGAAGGAAGGAAAGAAAGAAGGTACATAGACAGTGAGACAATGTAACAACTCCAGTGACACTCCCTCACACCCAACAACCACTGTCACGCTGTTCCAAGATGCTCCCCTTTAAAACACCCAACATCTCTTTTTCCATCCAGCACATGACTGTATGTGAAACAGTCACTGTGATTTGGAGTGGCCAAGCTACCAGATGGGAATCTGTGTGGTAGGAGGAGGTCTGTGACTCTGAAATCTGTTCTCATTAAACCCCAGATGTGAAAGCGTGTCTGTGCAAAAACAGGTGGCTCTTTTAAAGTGCATGTAAACAACCAGACAGCAGTCACATGTTAATTTTTCAGGCAGATGCTCAAACGCACACTGTCACTGCCATCATAGTGATCACACAATTAACAAGTTGCTATTTTGATTCATTTATTGTGTAAGTCATTGATTAAACAATAATGCCAACCATGTTCTGGTCCCAGCTATCAGCTTTGCTGCTGTTCTCAATTTTGTATCAATGTAAAATAAATGTCTTTAGGTTTTGGACTGTTGGTCAGAGAAAGTGAGTTAAAGATGTCACCTCGGCCTGTCTCTTCCAGCATGTCTTTACATTTATAGACTTAGCAATTCATAGAAAAAACAATGAAAGTGATTACAGTTTCAGAACATATTTGTGTTTCTGATCAGTATTGCTATTTAATTTGTAACATTTTCCATGACTTCCAACTTTCCAACTACTTTGCCTTCATTTAAAGAGGATAAATCATTCTCAAATATCCTATTATAATGACATTCAAACAGCATTATACAGTATTTATTTAGCAGCTACATAGTTGGCCAATGAAGGTATGATAACATGTTGGTTTTGGGTTAATCTTTGTTATGTGTATGTTTTTTCAAGAGAGAATAAAACTAAAGTAGAATGCCTCATTGCTTGATGTCAGACTGATCAGCACTAATGAGAGCTCTGACAGCTCTGTGTTTTGGCTGTTTAAGCTAGCGTTGCATTGGCTTCACACACTGACAGGACAGACGTCCTGAATGACGTCCAGACTCAGACCTCAATCAGCCAAAAGTCTCTGTTGCTGTTTGGACAGCTCACACAGTGAGCATTAATGAGCTACAGCTGGGTAAATGTGCCGGCAACAGTTGTCATTATAGTTGACGAAATCAATGTCTGCTAACAAAAACTTCACTCCTGTGACTTTTAATTAGAACTGCAGCTTTTGTCATTTTAAAACTGCACAAATGGTGATATGAAAATGATTAATCATTCAGCCCTAGTTGCAGTCCCACCAACCATTCTGCACCAACATGCAGTATTTACTGTAATATAGGTATGGAGGCCTCACCAACAACTCAGCATAAGCAGTGGGAGGCCACACAGTCATGGTCTGGCTCATTTATGAAGTCAGAATTGTTCAGTTCCTCCTTTACTTTCCATTACAAGTCCTCCTACAGCTCTGCTGATGGAGTTTTAATTTGCGCAGCCTCTTTATGTGCCTCGGTATGAGAGAACAGGACACATTAAACTGGAGTGCGGCTGCTTTACGGGTTTGCACCCTTGTGGTTTTATCCAGATGTATTGCTCTTTCTTTTCTACCAAGCATGTTAAAGGCCCTTAACTTTTCATTGTGCACTCATGGCAGTTTTTGCTGAATTTTCATTATGGTCTCTTGGATGTGTTCAAATGAAGGACGAGTGTAAAATAGCAGTGCACTGTGGGTGGTCTCTGTGGCTTTATCTCCTCGTATCGCCTTCACATTTTGCTTTCATAATACAGCATCAGTTCACAGCACAGAGGATTATGTGCCTGCCCGTGCGCAGCCTCCTCTTGTTTGCCTCTTGTGTTTCTGTTTTTGGGAGTTGAGCTGTGATTTCTCTACCCAGCTGTGTAGCCGTGAAATGGGTTGGTGCACCCTGTCCATCTGCTTTTTCCACTAATTATCTTTTTGGGGCTCTGTAGGAAATGAAGTCAGAGTATGGAGTGATTGGTTATACCATAAAACACCATAGAGCTGCAACGGTTAATCAATTAATCAATTAGTTGTAAACTAATAAATTAATCAACAACTATTTTGATAATTGATCACTTTGACCATACTTTTAAGAAGTAAGTCAAAATTATCTGACTCCAGGGTCTTAAATGTGAATATTTTGTGGTTCCATTATTGCTGTATGACAGTAAACCAAACATTTGTGGATGTGATCTTTGGCTTTGGGAAGCACTGATTGATGTTTTCACCATTGTCTGACATTTTATAGACATAGTAGACTAATCGACTACTTCAGAAAATAATCATCAGATTAATGGACAATGAAAAAAATGTTATGTGTGATATTTAAAGTGTTTCACGTAACAGCTGTTTGAAAACAAGCTGTGCTGTCAGGGCTTTGTGTCTCAACCTACAGCGCCACTTTAAGATAGTTATCATGTTGTCAGGGAGAGCACAAGCAAAAATGTTACCCATCTTTGATCACAGGCTTTAATCATACTGCAAACTGAATCAGAAAATGAGTGGAAATCCTGAATCATGACCATGCATTTTCAGTCTTTGTAGTTCAAGATGCATTTTGTTTTTTGACAACATCAGCTCTGAACAAAACATTGCTTTTATATATTGGGGGACATTAGATTTAACTAAATGAAGGGATTCAATGACTGAACATCTTAGAAAGCACCATTAGAACCTACCATTAAATGTTTTTATATTTGATGAGGGAGGAAGTAAAGGCACAAAAAGGATGCTGACAGGTACAGCAACGAGCAGGCTAAGGCAGGGAAAACTGTCTGCATAATGTTCTGAGATGACATTTCACAGCACTTGATCAGTGCCCTATCATTAAAGCTGAATGCTCTCCAGTCACGCTACATCACTTTAATGTCATAAAACTACACTGCTCCTACTCAACCTGTTTTCTCAGAACTTACCCAGAACTGTTTTGTCAATCTATAAAAACTTTGCTTTCAGTCAGTGTTGGGCAGGAAGACATTGCTTAGTAACATGTAACAGTAATGTCATTACTTTTTCCAGTAACAAGCACAGTAGTAAGGGATTACAATTTGAAATACAGTAACAGTTACTGATCCCAGTAATGTTGTTGTTGTTGTCTTACAATGAGTTGGATGTAGGTTTTGATATCTCTTGTGTTCAGTGGACATACAGATCCACTACATATAAGCATGGCACCATCAAATAATTGCATGATATAGATTTTGTTTTTCACCCAATAATGATGATCAAAAGGTCCCAAAAACAAAAATGTCGGTGGAACCAGCCTGGGGGTTGAAGAAATAGCAGAGCCCAATTGGCTCTTAAGGGCTGTTTATAAATCAGCTACCATCTGATTGGACTAAACCCACAGCAAGTTTTTCTGAGTTGCAGATCCTGTTTGACTGCAGTAACGACCAGACTGCTTACTTGTGTCACCCTGTGTCTTTCCTTGTTTAATACCTTGAATTCTGCCATCATGTAGAAAATGATTGTTCAAACACATCTACATCTGCTCTGGTAAAGTATTTCCACACAGCCTATAGTAGCTGAGCACTGGCATGCCTTGTTTAGGATACATTGTGACTGCTTTATGACTTTATTACTACTGTGTCAACTAGTGGGTTTAATAGTCAGCTAATCTGTACCTCCAGCTGCTCTCCTGTATTCGGGAATCACCTGTAAATACCTACTTCAACTGCTACATGCAGTCACAGGGCCAAACATTTAGTTCAAGTGTGCGTGTGGATGATTTGATGATTTGAAGTTGTTTAAAGGCACCTTTCATGAGTGAAGTGGTGATGGAACTACTTAATACTAATAACTTACTGAGGCCTAGTGTAACATGATTGACTTCTTCTGATTTGATTACGTACAACACTGGGGTCATTATTGTCAGACCCCCCGTCTCTTCTGATTCTGCAGTGGCTACATATCCGAACACTGGCACTGTTTGTCATGTGGCACCTATGTTCTGTGGAAACAAGCTGACAGCGGCTGACTTCACATTGCTAATCTGCAGCTGAAACACTTCACAGTGACCAGCTGCAGCAACCTCAATGGGTCGAAATTCAAATTCCAAATTACCACTTTTATATGCAGTCAAGTCCACAACAGTTTGAAAATTTAATGTCATGTAATTTAATTCAAAGCCTCACACTTGTGCTGTGTGCAGATTTCAGGGGCTCTGTTCATTTTGGACTCTTGTGTTGTGTATTATTTTCTTACAGCGCTGGCTTTATGAGCAGGGACAGCTAAATGCTGCAGTTTTCTTTCTTTATTTACCACTTTTATGTGCAGCATACTGATGCAGAAAGTGTGTGATTCAGCCTTTTCCCCATGGTAAAAACACAAACAAAACTCACAATATATTGTAATATTGCATTACTTACAATACATATCAAATCAGCCATCAAGTATTGTGATAGTATTAATGTGAGATAAACAATCAAGTTCTCATCCTGAGAAGTCGTACGGCCGGCTGACACAGCTGTCAGCTCTGGTAGCGCATAAAGCTGTAGTGACACCCCAAACAACTTAACACAGCCTGCAGTCCTCCCTTCATCCAGTGATATCAGAATATGTCAGTGCAGGCAAACTTGGCCGAGCAGCAAAACTGAGAGCATTGGCAAGTATCATGGATGTAATGGGAAAGCAACCCTGAGCCTAATTACTCACAAAACATGCAGCGCTTCATAGGCTCAGCCTGTGTTCATGTACAAAAGCCAAGCAACAAAAAATCCAATTAAATGATGCAGAAAGGAAGTTCTCTGTCTACACAGTAGAAGAAGAGCAAAGAAGTGTGAATTCATAATAGCTGTGTGTCATACATACTTGACCTCCATGGCAAATTTTAGCCTCCGAAGACTCCTGTAATTGTCATTATAAAGTCTTGGCGAAGTGCCTGTCTTGTGTTGACTTTGAAATCTTTTCCAAATTTTATACTCCAACAGCATGGTAGCCCCACACAAAACAGGATGTCATGAATATGTGTAATATTCAGGTTGTAGTGTACGTGTTTGTTACTCTTAATGTGGATACAACACTTAGAAAATCCTTCTGCTGTGCTTTCTGTTATGTTAATGTACTGAGCACCAACAGATCAGGGACTCACACTCAACATGCATTATTTCCACAGCACTGTGTTGCCTGTGTTATCGAAGCTGTGTGATTCCTCTAAACACTGTGCACAGCAAAGAGCCTCACACACCACCAAACAGATCCACAGGACTCCTTCTTAACACCTCACTGTATCAATAGTCAGACAGCATGAAAATCCTTGCTCCCAGCCCCTCTTTGAGCCAACTTTGCAAGTTCATTTGCTAATCTCCTGAACAAATTCTGCTCATTCTGCTCTCCCTTTTGGTGCCTCTTGCAGGCTGTGATGTATAACATCAGTGTAATGGGGAAGGAGAGACACAATGCTCCCCACCCCTTGACAAAAGTGCCTCCCTGGCTCAGCCTTTCAAAGAGTCCAGGTGCATTATGGAAATTCTGTCGTCTTCGGTCTCATAGCAGTGTCCTTAGAGCCTCACAGCCACACTCCCTGGCTCGCTGTCAGCACTGAAGATTAGAATACGTAGCAGCTGATAGCTAGCACAGAGCACATGCACACACATTGCACATGTCTTGCAGATTTAGAGTATTTGTGCATATGTGTGTGACTGCAGAAAGAGTGCAAAGACAGGATGTAATTACTGTACTTAAACAAGTGATAACAATCTAACAGTGTATGATGCAGCCCTTAAATCTACTCCCCCATGTAAGCCTGTGATATGTGCAGAGCACTCTGAGACGGTCTGTCACTGTGGGAAGAGAGCAACACTTTGTCAGGGTGAATGTAAAGAATGTTCTGAGACATGCAATGCATGGCTGACTGTGGAGGAATGTAACTGCAGGACCTCACAGGGAAGGTTAAAGGTCAGGAGTGGCTCTGGGTCACAGTCGCCATAAAACGAGGCAGTGCGTAAGCATGTTGAGACCAGTGGTGATGAAGTTTTTATGGGTGATATTTTTCTCTTTGGACCGAGTGGCTGTGATTTTGAATTGTAGAGAGAAAGCACATGATCTCCTCCATACATTAGCTTACTATGTTGTAATCGATCAGCATTTGAAAGCATTTTAAAAATCAGTGAGCCTCAGAGTTTAAAGCTTAAGTTCAAACATGATAATCACAGAAATTACAGTATGCTTATAACAGCAGGAATGTGATGTAAAAGCTGTTCAATAATCTAAGAATACATTACATACAGATCCTGGACAACTTAACAATAGCAGCAAGTGTAGAAACAGACATCCAAAATGATGACAAACAGTACTTTTATGACCCCAAGCAAGTCTTTTATTAGGTTTTAGGTTTCACTTTGCCTCCTCATAAAGTGACTAAGGATAACACAGAGCTGACATTAACGTGACACACACCTCCCCTGCTCCCTGCCTCAGCTTTGTTTAAGAAGTCAAGTCCACTTTTATTGTGTCTGTAGCCCCAGCTCTGGTATTGGAGAATGACACCTTCTGCCAAAGCATGAGTACACTGACCAGGCGATGAACTCTGACCTGTATGATATGACATGGTCAAAGACAAACTCCAGAATTAATGTAGTGCTATTTTAATGGATTAATTGGAAAAAGAAGAATTATCAGTAAAAGTGAAAGTGTGGTTATGGGTGGATCAGCTGCAGGAACATCTCAGAAAACACAAAGTAATGTGTTAAATCATTGGAAAAAAATTGTACTTCCCCCTTAACTTGCTGTAGTATTCCAAAGTTAAAGTTTGATTAACGTCTGGTGCACGTCTTGTGTTATTTCCTGTTTGTTCAACATGGTAAAGTGCATTCATTTTTGGTCTACTAACTCACTAATGTTATATAACAAGCATAGTATCATGTTGTTTGGAACTGGGACACAGCTCAGCTTAAATGGGCAGTGGAATAGGAAATGATAGTTAGTTAAAAAAAAATCAAAGCCAATGAAATATCTACTCTCATGTCAAGCCAGACTAAATGCCATGATGGTGCACTGTGAAAGCACGGGTACAATAACAAGGCAGGAGCAGGATTTGCTTTCAGGACCATGGACAGCATCAGAGGACATGTCTACATCAGAGTAAGAACATCTTCTATCATCATCTGTCATAAGAAACCCAATCAGATGTGGTCACTACATCATCATCAGTCTGTTAGTGCACTGTGACCCAATTACCACACGATCAGGAGATATCAGAGAGATGCTTCTTTACACATTCCTCTCTGAACGTCTGTTGGTGTAGAGGTTGCATTGATTTTCTCTGTTCACATATCTCTTGGTTCATTTAAAGAATAAAAAGAGAGGTCCCTCACCTGACACACTGCGCTGACTGTGTGCAGGTTCAAGGAAATTTAAAGTCTGGGCAACAATAAACTGTAGATTGATAATAGTTACGCTGTTTATTTGGTACAATAAATGAACGACCTTTAAATACTAAAATATGAAATAAAATTAATGAATAGCTGCTATTTATATCTCCAAATAAACCTAGAGCCATGAACAATATTGAGTCAATGGGCCCTTGGACACAGACATGGTAAAGACCCCCCACCACTCCTACATCAGAGTAAGACACCCAGATTAAAACAGACTGAGTTTGGTCATTTTGTGGTTGTTTTGTGTCTCTTTATGGTCATTTTTATCACGTTTGATTGACTCTCTAACCCTCTGACTCTGGGGTGACCAATCAAATTGTAGGGTGCGTGGGTGTGGGCACCCCTCGGCACCCTCCTGACCCGCCTCTGCACACAGATAACAAAGAGGATCACAGAGAGGCTGTGTATCTGTTTTTTCCACCAGCTGCACTGTGTGGAATTTAGTTGTTAATGTTGCAACCAATTTTCTAAACAAATCAATTAAATCATGCAAATCTGAGCAGCACCACTGGTTCAGTGGTGCTGGGTCTCTCTGTTTACATGGGAGTGGAGGAGGGGTGGAGGGCGCATTCGAAACATGTGATTGTGTGAGTGGGTGGAAGGACAGATGTCTCTATGTTGTGATTACGAGGGTGCCTTTGTGTGTGTGTGTGTGTGTGTGTGTGTGTGTGTGTGTGTGTGTGTATGCAGGCCAGCTTCATTTTCAGCCGCTGCTGTTTGTCAGGTCAAGAGCAATTACTCTGCTGGAAGTGCAGAGCGAGACACTCTGGATGAATTGTGCGGCCTGTGAGCGCCGGGCATCATGGCGAACAGGGACCGAGGCCGGCTGAGAACTCTGGTTTGTGGGACTAATTAGTGAACTTGGCTGAAAGCTTGATGACGCTGCCAGGGTGCCCATTTAAAGTGAATATATTCAAAATGGAAACATGACTTAGTCTATGGATGAAGGGAGCTGATTGTCACTCTGCAATTTTCGGTCTGACAACCTTGTAAGTGCGAGAGGCGTAGGTGTGCCGGTGACAAGGAGCTTGCTTTTCAGCTGACAGCACCACAATGCTTGTCACTAGATGTTTTCCTCCAATCAAAATCACATTATTCAAATCTTTGGAAATGTCAACAGAGCAAACCTCAAACTTTTGATACTTTATGCTTTTATTTCCCTCAGAACCTCCAGCTGCTGTCTGAGCCATGTGACAGAGCAGGAGGAGAGCGTAATGGTCGAGACATAATGACATAACCGTCCTCGTGGCTGTGGAAAATTTTGACCTCCATTTTGGCTCTCTGGATGTCAAAGAGAGCCCGAGTGGGGTCAGAACAGTGCAGTCCGGCACTGTACTGTAGGCTATGGGACACTGACCCACTCTGCACACCCACCATTTTCACACAGGCACCATTCAGACACTGGATGTTATCCTGATGTCCCCCCGTTTTCAAGCTTGAAAGACTTCCTTTCAGCTCTGTGATAATCTGAGGTCAATTTGGCACCGAGGGGCTGATAGTAAGTCCCCAGTCTCTACTTCAATACAGCTGTGGGGACGGACAAACTGCATTATGGGTAGAGCAGATCTCATATTGCCAATAGTGACATTTGTACAAAAATGAATTATGGTATTAGGGAAAAGCATTTTCCAATAGCCCTGCAGTAACGATTGAAGCAGCTCTGATGACATCATAACATTGTACTGACTAAGAAATCCAGTTGGAAAATATGAGCCTGTATTTTCATTATCTTCCATGTTCTGCTGTTCACACACACACAGTACACAGACTGTAAAGAATGTTCATTTTAGAATCCTCAAGAAAACCTCATTTTTATACTGATTTTGCTTGGTGTGTATTCTGCTATAGCCATTAATGTATATGCTCATTTGTCACCTAACAATGTAATCAGGATCTGAACAGCTGGTGCTGGTCACTAGGATGAATCAGCTTGAGTTCCATGTAAACAGATGTAAACACACAACACACAAGGTCTGACAGACAGAGTGGCTGCTTGAAGGGCAATTCCTGTCCCAGTTTTCAAACAGGTGCCGCCAAACAACCAGAACTGAAAGTCGTGCATTCTCATCAACCTACAGAGAATTATCACCACAGCGTGCAGCTCCCCTCAGCTTTACTGAGGGTTTCAGCTCCTTGTTTTTCAGGTGCACTACCTGCTCATACTGTCATGAAACCAGTGGCCTGAGAGTGAAGTTTCACCGTTTGAAGTGACAGTTTTTCACAAATTTAGAGGCCTAAAGGTCAGAGCTTAGCCAAAGGTCTCCAGTTTGAATTATTGATGTATAGCTGTCCAAACATGAAGCAGGACATAAGTGAAAAAAGCCATGCCTGCTTTACTTAAGCCTCTCCTTGGACAACGTTGAAAAGTACACACACAGCATGTCAACCGGTCTTTCTCCAGCAGGCTTAAGAGGAGATCTGAGATGATAAAACACAGATGTGCTCGCACCGTTTAGCATCAAGAGCCACCGTAACTCTAACCCCCACGCTCATATTTCAGACAACAATGTGTTTTTGGAAGATTTATACCACGGAAAAAAAACATGTTATGGTTATGAAGATGGAAGGCTACGGTTTCCTGACGGAGGGAGTGTGGAAATGGTCGGATGTTGCTTGTTTTCCAATAGCCGCAGTTTCACTGCTTGTTTCTTGCAAATCATGTTACACAAACAAGCATGATTAACTTGATATCTCAGGAAATTGAATAATAGTTAGGCTCATGGTTCACTGCACACAGGAAATAAGTTCTGTGATTGTGCTGCCAGGTCGTTCGTGTTCTGGTTCTCGTGCAGTGCCAGAGTGGGTTCAAGAGTTTGTCACAGAGGAAAGTACAGCCGACAGTTCCACTTTAGTGCACATTTCTATGATCAACAGCATATTTGTGACCAGTGGAAATTATGTTTTGGAACTCAAGATCTGATCTGCTGGCCAGTGTGGTGGTTTCAGAGGTCAGACCATTGATGTCATCCTGTCCGTCTGTGTGTGTATATCGTATTTATGATTCTCTCATTTGTTTTTCTGTTGTTCCGTTTAGGTTCATCTTGGTCTTCAGCTGCCTGGTCCTCTCTGTGTTCTCAACCATCCCGGCTCATCAGGACTTCTCCTCCTACTGTCTCCTCATTCTGGTAAGAAACTGGCCAACCATCAGCCAAAAATCATTGTCTGTCTACAAATGCTAGTTAATGATTTTTTTTTTTTTTTTTAATTTAACACCGTCAAACTAGAGCCTGACCAGTAAAGCTGCTGGGCCAGCATGTCAGGAACAAGAAACTGTAGTGTAAAATTGCCAAAGACATGTTTAAAGTAGTTTAGAAACACTCTCTAGTACAACGTCTGTGAAGCCATTTTGCTTCATCCAACAACTCGTTTACACTTGACCTCAGGTGACTCCAGTGACTCTTTTTTTTTTTTTTTAAGAATATTTCAGTGTCTTAAACAATCACATAGTGTTAAACTTTGTTTTGAGGATGTGGCATCAAAGCACTTTTTTGTCATTACAGTATGGCCTTATATTATATATAATACAGTTCATTATGATGCCATATGATCACATTGGTTTGAGGCAGAATGTTGCCAACATGGAGCATTTTACTTTGGCCTTATATTTTACATGTTACTTATGTAAAATATATTTGCCTGTACAGAGGTCTAAATGCTGTTTCTAGGTTCCACATTGCCAGCATTAAAATTCTGCTGGCGAAATAGTGAATGCTCTACTTGTTTCTTTCTTTCTGTCATTTTCTTTGGCCTAAAGATAGTTCAATTTTACTCTATCATGTTTAAGTTTTAATTGTAGAATAGACATGACTTCAGTTCCCTCAACAGATGACCCAAAACCCTGAAGTGCATGTGTTGAGGTAGAAAATGGATGTCATTAGAAAACCTGAGCATTTCTTAGGAGGGAAGATGTGAAGAATCTGAATTCTGATTCTGAAGAGTACTCCTCTTTGAAGGCATGCCTGGACTTCCTGATCAGTCGCTCATTTATTTAAGTGTCTGCCCTCAAACTGGCAACTGTACTGACTGGAAGCACTAATAACACTAAATGGAGTCCAGAGTTGCCTTCTGAAAGAAAGTCGGGGGGACAGAACAAGCCACTGGTGGGCAAAAAGGCTTTTTAAAGAGACTTGGGATGACTCAGGGTGTGTTTTGAAGAAGCCACTAACTGAAAGGAGAGGTTGCTTTTTTCATGCTCTCGACCATTTACTGCACTTGAATGCCCCTGCAGCAGTAACTGCCATTTCACAAATTGCACTGCGCTAATTGCATGAATGTTTTTATCTAATGGAAGCTGAATCAGTATGTGTGCATTAACAGACATGCTGTCAGAGCCATTATCAACTACAATACTTTGTCAACTGGGCATCTATTTTCATGATAAAAATGTTCCATTAATGATGCACAATGATAACTGCTGATGTATTCAGAATCTACACTGACAAGCGATGACTAATATATGATTACTCTGCTACCATCATGGACACACTGCCAAAACAGCTATTGTTTCTGTCGTGTTGGACAGGAGTTTGTGATGATTGTGGTGTTTGGCTTGGAGTACATCATCCGGATCTGGTCAGCAGGATGCTGCTGTCGCTACAGAGGATGGCAGGGACGACTCCGCTTCGCCAGGAAGCCATTCTGTGTCATAGGTGAGTCGCTGGACCTTTTTGGGGAGTCTGTTCTGTGGAAACAGACACAGATAATTCCCCCCATAAAGTTTTCTTTCTTTTTGGTCCAGCAGGGGTACCACTTCCTCTCCTTCATTGTTTCACCTTCCAGCCACCTTCTTCTTGCCCTCTAGTGGACCACAGTTGTCCTCTCTGTGAATGCACTTTGATGTTAGACGTAAGCCCGCTCCACAGCACGCTATTGACCGTAGTTTGCTCGTGTCATTTTCAGTTGTGGTCAGAGCTCATAAGAGCAGAGAGCATTTACGTAATGAGGTTGCATTAACTGCATTTTATTTTTTCCACTGTTTAGACATGGATCTGTGCTCCTTTCTTGGAAAGCACAGTAGGGTGCTTGAGGCAGGGAGAGCAGGGCTTAGAGGTCACGCAGGGTGCCGTGAGCTCCCGTCGTCACACTTTGTAGCGCTGTTGTAGGTTGCCAGCACTGAGGGAATATGAGCAAAACAAAAGGGCAAAAATCAAGCAAGGGAGAGAGAGGCAGAGACAGTTTGATGGAGAGTGTGAAAAAATGATAAAATGCTCAGCGGATCTGAGCAGTTAGGAGACAGATGGAGATGATGCAGGTACACATGATCAGTCTCATTAAGCGTTTGTGGTTCTGACAAATAAACCTAATTAATAAATTAGTTGTATCATTTAGCTGTCTGTGTTCTGGCTTGCAGAGAGAAGCCTGTGACCGTGCCACATAAAATAACATGTCTTTGTGTCTCCATATACTGTCAGTGTACCTCTCACATTGTGTGATGTAATCACATTTAACATGCATTTGAGAAGGGAATTATGGGAGATTTGCATAAATTCATATAATGTGAATATTTTATTTTAGATTACAGCCCAGCTGACAAAAAATACTCAAAGTTTTGATGTCTCTTTGAGGAGTTTTTTTTGTGTCTTTTACAGTGCAGATAAAGGATTAAATAATGTGGCCTGTGTTGACGGGCTGATTTTAATTTTCCTCTAGAAGATCATGGTTCTGTAGTGAAAACATTATTGGAGCAGACACATAATGAAAGCAGTAATGTTTTTTTCTTCCACAGTGGCACTAAACTGAACATATCGTCCTAAAGAACCTCTGCTGTACCAGCTGGTATTGCTTTAAAACAACAAAGCGGTACCAGCCGGTACAGCAGAGGGTTCATCCCATTCCTCTGGCAGAAAAGCTGAAATGAACAGTCATTCCCGCAAATCATGGCATTTTAGGAATCTAATTGCTTGATCAAAGCTACTTTATTTTCTATTAAAAACTTAACTTGTATTTTCTCAGAGTATACTTTTCATCTCATTTATTTCTGTATTTGATTCATATTAATTGAGCACAGAAGATCATTCTTGACCTTGTGATCTGAAAGAAATCATACCAACTCAAGGTTCACTTATTAGCTTTGTGCAGGCTTTTAACCATATCTCGTAGTCTTCATCAGCAAGTGGATGAAGTTAGGTTAATGTTGGATAACACACATACATCCCATGATGACATCTGAGCCCACTCCATTAACCAATGAAGACTGTGCGATACGGCTGAAAGCACAGACAAAGCTAGTCAGTAGACCTTTAGTTGGAATTATTTTGGCACCCATTGTTAGTGGATACAGCAGCATGTTAACAGCTAACCTTAGCTGTATTATAAAGCACTCCCCTGGTTTACCTGCGTAATATCTAAAATGAACTTGTAGCATTGCTCTAGCTGAGCATTCGGCTACTTTGAAATATTACCTTAGGCTCAAATGATTGTGCCAGATCATTTAGCTAACTCATCTACGGGATAATTCAAATAGATTTTTTTTTTTGTTCAGATTTTGCTGGTGCATCTTGCCAGAGAGAACTCCTCTGCTAAGCAGTTTATTTGTGGCAGGAGCAATCCTCAGTTACACACTTTCAAATATGCATGTGAACAACTTGGCAGGAATTTAAAGAGTCGTATTCTTACCAAAATAATGCTCACCAAGAATATTCTATGAAAACTCTGCATGTGATCAAAACATCATTTTGCATACAGAAATTTAACAATGGAAATGTTAACCGATGTGACCAAAAGCTGTGTTAGTCTGTTAGTTAGTCCTCTGTATTCTTTACACATTCTTGACTGGTGAGATTTATACCTCAGCACCTCAGAGTTACTGAGGCTGTGTTTGTTTCTGTTCATGTATGTTTAAGTGTAGTTTCCTGCATGTGCATAAACATACATACTGTAACTGAGTCCCACAGTGACCAGAATGAACTCATAAATTACTGGAATACAATTTCACCTCAAGTGGTGTAAGCAGTTGGTTTGTCCACTGCAGTCATTTAAAGCTCATTAGGACCAAATGCTTCAGTATGGACACTCCCTGAGGACTGAGAAAGAAACACAGCTGCTAACAGCCTGATTGAATGGCTCCTGCTGCACACTTCCCATCATTCACTGGGGCTGGCCCTCAGGAAATGTGTTCATAAATGTGTTGGAATGGTGTGGCGGAGGATGGACCATGATATCACACAATCTTCCTGATGTGTTTCTCTGATTTCCCTGTTGGGTTCCACACTTGAGGGTTTGCCTGATGGTCAGAACACTTCATACTACACCGTTCCCATGTCTTGTGTAAAGAAGAATAATGACCTTGAGTTATCATTTCCTCGATTTTCTGCTATTTTGTTTCAGTGCAGTAGCTGTGGCCTTTTCCTGTGGTGATTATCTCAATATGGAACAGGCCTTACAGAAATGATGGCACTGTACTGCACATCGGAAGGCAGCTCAGGAAATCAGCGCAGCACTTGCAAGGAAAATCCATCGATTTGGGTTCTTCAGAGATTAAAAGACTGAATTGTTGTTAGTTCACTCCCACCAGATTTTTTTTATCTATTGGTGCCTCTGCCTACATCACACAAGATGAGAACGTGGTATTGTGTTTGACCAAATTGTGCATTTTGTCACCACATGTTGTACAGTTTGCCTCTGCACTTTGAAATCTTTAGTCGTGATTTAAAGTCATCTGACTGGACAATTCTCATCATTGCTTAAGTAGATTTCACATTGACCAGTTGCTTTACTTTGAAATCTCTGTTCAAAGTGATGCGACTGGATATCAGTATGAAGAGGAGACTGGATTTCATTTTCTAGCATGTAGGATAAACCTATGTCACTTACTGGACACGTGGCATTTTAAAGTCATGAGCATTAACCAGGCATGGAGGGGCTAATGGTGCCATCACCCCAGATTCTGGTCCCCATTCACAGTCACAAAGTCACCCCTCCTCATTGGTTTCTCATAGAAAATAATACAAGCAGCAGAAAAGGTGGAAGCTGCTTGGCTGTTGTCAGCACAAAGACACCGATAAGGGTTAATAACAATGCAGTGTTTAGTGAGAAGCTGTGTAATTTACAACTTGTGCAATGTTGTTAGCCTGCTAACTATGCTAGCTCCAGCAGTTTCCACCTGCAACCCTACCCATGCAATGTGCTGTCCTACCTGTGTTTTCCTACTAACAAATTTCGCACAAAATACCAACTGACTGCAACTTAAACTGCAACTTGACACCCCATTTTAGCTTGAAAATACTCCCATCACAAATTTAAAAAATGCATGCAAATGGACACAAATGTCCACACCACCTCGCAATGTGATAGAAACACAAGGATGTAATGGAGATTTCTGAAAATAAAACCGATTTTATGGAGCAGAGGTTTGTGACTTTTACTGTCCATTTATTCCAGAGCTGAAGTTCACTGTTGGATCAGCTGATAACACACATGTAGCTGTCAGTTCACTGGACTCAGACTTTGTGTAGATTATAACCTTCATTTGATGAATCTCTTTTTACCATATAACAAAGTTTCAGCAGATTCAGCAGAGACAGTGTGCTGAGTGACAGAATAGATGTGGATGAGCGCTAGTGGAGTTGTAAATTTGCCACAAACACCATAACACTGATCAATACTGTAAATGAGTAGCTTACAACAGAGGTAGTATTACTACTCTCAGTTGTATGCTTTATACCAGGATTAATGGAGGTCCATTTCAGAAGGCTAGCACATGACTGATGGCTGCACAGGAAAACCCATGAACTTGTCAAAGGATTTGTGATGGATCTCAGAATGACTTCCAACATTAAAGTCCTTCAGCACTGAATTCACATGTTTGCTGATGAGGCAGATCACTTTCAGTTCCATTTTTCCTAAAACCTCTTTTCTCCTCAAGCATACAGCATTTCTCCTGGGGTGGCTTGTCTTACTTCCAAATTGTCCACCCAAATACAGCTCTTAACACTGATGGCGGAAAATAAACTGTGCGACACTTACAAGGTGCTGCTAGTTGCCATGCAACCAGCTGCTTTCTACAAGTTGTCATTCCCAACCTGACAAACGCCTGACAGGGCCAGTTTGACACAGTCACCAAGTGCATTGAATGTAGGCTATTGAAAGTAAAAGTCCTGAAATGGAATGATTAAAATATAATGCATGCATTTCATGTCACATTTATACAAAATTTCAAGTTTCTGCCTGACATATTAAGAATACCTGCTCTATACTGACACACACACAAGCACAGATACAAAAAAAGCTAATCAAAACCAAACAAAAGCCACTGTCATTTTACATGTGCATGCAAAGTTTAGGATTAAAGATGACCACAAACTCACTGATACTCAAATGCACACACACACACACACACACACACACACACACACACACATTCATCTTTCTATCATTCACTTTCCTCATGTTTCCCCTCTGCTCCTTCAAAGGGGGCGAGCCTGCTGCAGCTCTGCGGGCGCACCGGAGGGTGTCATTAATGTATTTTTCATGGTGCTGCCGCTGACTTTTCCCCTCTTCCCTCTCCCCACTATGGGTCAACTGCTCTATGGTTTAGAACAGGAGCCATTAGCCACACCTAGGTCAGCATTTTCTCTCAGGAAAGGGGTTCGGTGGAAGGACAGAGGCAAGAGGGATGGTTATATTTGAGGGAAAACGTCTTGCACAGAGTGAACTAAATAACACGACTGAAGGCTAGAGTTTCACATGGCACGTCACTGAAATGGAAGATCTGTTTGAGAGAGGAGTGAAGGGGGAAGAGGAGAAAGAATGTTATTTCTTCAGTCATAGGGGCTTCTTACTGTGCTTGTCTGTGTTCTCTGTGGGTTTGATGTTATTCATTTGTTCGTTGTGGTTTCTGTGTGAACTTCCTCTGAACAGAGTCATATCTGTCTGCACATCTACCCCTCTGTGCCTTTGTTTGTTGGTGTTTGTCTGTCTGTCGGTCATAATTTGCAACACATGCAGTAACACAGTGAGCCTGCACTTATATGTGATTATAGGAAAATGAAATCAGAAGCAAACCTGAAACCTGCAGACTGTTAGAGTCTCAGTGGCATGCATTGCAGAGATTTTGATCATTTCAATGTGAAGAATATTCCTCATGGGACAGTGCGTTAACCAATTACCTCTTCCCCACTGTCCTGTTTGTGTCTGCAGCAGATCGATGTGGCAGCCAGGAGACTTATGCAAACATATAGTGTATAGAGAAAGAGTGCACAGTACATTACTGTACTGTTGGTGCCCACAGAAGATTATGTCAGCTAAAGCAATATGGAGCCTTTGTTGGGATAATTTGCAACAGTGTGGGATGAGTTGCAGCAATATGACAGACATTGAGCCAGCCTCCAGGCTCAGATGAGTCTGGTTAGGAGGCCAGTTTCACAGTAAGATCAGTGTTAGTTAGATACATTTGTCTTACTG
This sequence comes from Chaetodon trifasciatus, assembly GCA_037975065.1. Classification (NCBI taxonomy): domain Eukaryota; kingdom Metazoa; phylum Chordata; class Actinopteri; order Chaetodontiformes; family Chaetodontidae; genus Chaetodon; species Chaetodon trifasciatus. Next base: position 4,991,120 of record JBBMOE010000037.1, read on the forward strand.
TTGGACTTCTAAGCTATAAGAGTGGACAGAGTTCTGCTCTTAGGACAAGTCTTTTCTATTTCCTGCTGTTTTCACATACATAAGCATGTGTAGTCTCTATATATTACTTTTTCATAGGTGAAATCATTGTTGTTTGCCAGTATATGGGTAGTCCAAATATTGCTTTTGCACCAAAATGTCTAAAATAAAACACAGTTTGAGTCCATGCTCAAATGTGATGAACTCGATCCACTTGAATTACATTATATCCACCAGTAATGCAAGACATAGAATGAAAGTAAACAACATGAACACAGAGATGACAAAAAGAGGAAGCTATGTTTGAATATGTTTAACTGAATCTTTCCACTCAGTTAAACACATTCAGAACTTTCTAAAACTAAAATGTATGAAGGTGATGGTGATGCCAGGTGTCATGTATTTTTTTTCTAGGTTTTAGATCATAATGTGTTATAGTTTGGTGAGCCCTTGTGTGTGTTTCCTCTCTGCCCTTCAGACATCATAGTGCTGATAGCATCGGTGGCGGTGGTGTCGGCCGGCAGCCAGGGCAACATCTTCGCCACCTCGGTCCTGCGGAGCCTGCGTTTCCTGCAGATCCTACGTATGGTACGAATGGACCGAAGAGGAGGCACCTGGAAGCTTCTGGGCTCTGTGGTCTACGCACACAGCAAGGTGGGCACCACAGAATAATGGCCAATACACACACACACACTGAGGTTTCTTGTTTGCTAGCATTGGGCCTTGAGCTTGTGACCTCCAGTGTGATGTCTTTAACTCACTACATCACCATGCTGATAAAGTACAGTATGTCTACCTGCACAGTAATAAGTTGATCCTGATGATGCTGAAAAGACTATTGTCACAAAATTAATTATTAGTATGTAATAGTAAATGCACCATTTCTACTCTGTATTTCATTTTATGTATCTGTAAGTAGTGCTGGTTATACCCAGCAGACATCAGTGATTCAAATCAACAGTTGAGCACAAAGTCAGTCCAATCACTGCCCCTTTCTTTTCACTGTACACAGTGAATGCAGAATAACTGCATGGTGGGCTATAAACGTTTCCAAACCGCGTCATGTCTCAAAATGAGCTAACTACAAAACTGACTGTGATGGAAACAGCATCAATACATCAGCCTGAGATACTGACTCAGGAGCAGCCCTATAGTTATATTAAACTGTACATATCAAAGATCACAGTAACACAGATGCTGTTTTTCTGAAACAAATTCAAAAATTCCTGATATTAAATGAATCCCTGGTAACTGGGTAGAGAGCTGTGTTGCTGTTCTTTAAGTAAACACATTAAGGTACAGTAAGTACAGCAGGAGAGTGCACAGCCCTGTATCAACCCTGCCCTGATTCAACTTAATGCTCATTTTTGACTTTTATTTGATAGTGAGTTGTTTCTAATATTTTGTCCCTCTCATATGTAAGTGGGATGTACGATCCATTATAAACACCTTTAAATGATGAAATAATGTGTAATATACAGTAGACTATATGTATGCATACTGGTTTTCTTTGTACGTTTCTTATATATGGACTGACGGTATTCACATAGTGTTAAGTTGGATTGTTCAAAAATTACCAAATGTTATGCAATTCAGCACAGAAAGGTTCTGAAACATATGATGTGGTTTTAGAACTGAAGTGTTCGGCTCTACGTTGCTACTGAAACATTTAGAGCTCAGTTCGGCATTTGCACTCTGACTTATTCTTTTCAGGTATTTCTTGCATTTTCATACCTCAGCTCTTCTTCATCTCTCTGTGCTCCACCTGGACCAACCCACACAAACCCGCTGACTTCTTTTTACTTCTGTCAGTACGACCCCCATAGATGCCAGAGGCCGGACAGGCCATTGTTGCTGCACATTCAGGCTGAATAATCAACATCACATTTTAAATGAACAGTTCAAATGATGTAAGACTGTGTACTGTTCGCAGCGACGATGTGTCTGGTAAGGGCTTTTTTTCAGAGGGTTGTTGGGTCACTGAAGATGATTCATGGACGTTTCTGCCTGGCAAATGTTTCTAGTACTTTCTGAGTGGAACAAATTACCCCAAAACAACCAATTATACAGCCTTAAGTAAAAGAAAATGTCATCACAAACAGGTTCACCTAAATTGCAAATACATGCTTTCTCAGCTCTGCTGATGTTTAGCCATGCAGACAGTTCACTACGATGTTGGTGAACAGAATGGTGCCACAAATATACTGTCCACTGTTTTCAAAGGCACTATTTCTTCTGTAGAAAGTAGTTCCATTTTTTGAAATATGAATAAATCAACACTTTGAATCACATAGCCTGCAGAAGAGGGGAATGATGGAGTAGAAGATGTTGTACTTTTGAATTGGTGTCTATCGGCAACAGCATCCACAAGGTGCCATGAGGCTGAGGTGGTGGAATGCAGTGGAAGGCAGGGCCTAGAACAATAGAGCTGGCCAGTAACAGTAGATGTTATGTGGATCTCTGTGTAGTTTGCTGGTCAGAGCTCTACATAGGCCAAAAACTGTGTGCCATGTTTTTAAGCCCTGACCTTAACCCTACTGTGACATTTAAGACCTGACTTGTCTACCTGCAAATGCACTGCCAATAGCCAGTAGCTATTAGCTTAGCAAAGCATCTTGTATTTATTCATGATCCCTGACAAATGTATAATAAAGCTAAAGAGCCTGACATCCGAGGCTGTATTTTTGTGGGGTTTTTTTCATCCATTACTGACTGTTAGCTGGGTAGCTAATAAAGCACATTAGGGATTCTGGATCTACCTGCAACACATCACACATGGACCGAGACAATTGACTAAATCAGAGTGAGAGAGAGAGAGAGAGAGACTCTCTTTAACACAACAGAATGTCCTGAACCCAGTCTGAAACCTGATGCTTGGTCTGGTTGGCACTAATGATTTCATGTTTTTGCCTCAACCTACCTTATGAGCTCCATTTAAGCATGGTTCACTCTTGACAACATCATTTGACTAACAGCTAGATGGTAGAATAGGCAGGATCTTCATCTACATCTGCTTTGTGATCAGAATTTAGTGTCCAGGCTGCAGGACGTGGCATTGATTTATCATGTACCTGCTCTTGTACACTTACACAGAAGCTGAGAACAGCTGTACTTGCAATTATTTTTAATGCTGTTTTTTCGAGATCGCAAGTTAGTTATCGGGTTGGTTTACCTTGTTATCTCCAGAAAACGAAAGGCAGACTTCTCAAAATAACAAGATTATCATGAGAAAACAACCTTTGCTTTCTTGAGATCAGGGGATTATTATGAAGGACTCCAAAATGAATCTCTGGTTCATTTGATCACACCTGATTTCAGTCGCCCAGGTCACTGTCATGACTGCGTGGGAGGATTCATAACAGAACAGTACAGTTACAGTCACTTCAGTGATCAGCAGGATCACTCCCTGATCACACATTTTCTTCTTAGATTGTTTGCTACACTAGTCAAGATGCCTGCTGCCATGGCTCCTGATCCCTGATAACATAAGTAAAACGAAGAAAAGACCTTCTGTTTTCTCGTGATAACAGGTTGATTTATTTAGGTCTCTGCTGTAAAACCCTGGATTGGAAAAGCAGAAGGGACCGTGCCTGCGTATTAGAAAACAATCAGCAGAGATTGAGGCGGATTAAAATCACACATTCAGTAGAATCATAACTTTCACTTGCATTACCTGCTCATTCTATTACATAGACGGTTTTGTCCTTGGAGTTCATAGAAAAGCAGATTTAGGTTGATCAGCAATGACTGTTCATATGCTAAAGTGAATGTGCATTAACAAAATTCTCTTTTCTCCATGATTACACTCTGAAAGTCACTTTTGATCTCTGCCTGCAGGAGCTGGTCACCGCCTGGTACATCGGCTTCTTGGTTCTCATCTTCTCTTCGTTCCTCGTCTACCTTGTGGAGAACAAGTTTAACAAGGAGTTTGCTACCTACGCAGATGCCTTGTGGTGGGGCACGGTGAGTTTGGAGGAATATCTGCATCTCTGCCTACCAGGATTCAGTAAAAAGTCAAAATGGAAATGATGACTTTAACAGCTGTTTTCACTTCTCATATTGAGATGTAAAGTATCTTTGCTAATGTTTTCTCCTGTTCGCTCTGTTGTTGCGTCTGAGCGTTGACATCTCCTCCATAAACATTAGCCCTGCATGGCTCCATTAACCACCATTTTCATATCGGCTCAAAAAATCATAATGGTACTAAATGGCTACAGCCACCTTTGTCATTCAAGGGAATCAGAACCTGAATGAAATACAATCCATAGAGATCAGTCTGCCAAAACAGGGAGGCAGACAGCTGTATGCATAGACAGATAAAACACAACTGAAGGCAAGCAAGTAGTTCTGCAGTGAGTGCCAGCTCCAGGTTTGTTTGCTGCTGTCATCAAGTGCATACACTGCACTGAATGCTTCTTTTCAGGCTCTAGCTGAACACATGTGAATAACTCCATTCAGTTGTCTCATTTTGATGTGCTAAGTACCATCACTATGAATCATTATCACAATTAATTCTGTTTGTTCTTTTATTAGAACCTAATTTGTTGGTTTCTTCTTTATCAAGTCATTTTAGTCTGTCAAACATGTCATACTGTCAAAGTGGCCTCTCATTGTGTCTTCACAGCTCATCCTCATAGGCCTAAGTAGGCCTTCACACAGTGCGGACAACAAAAACACACATACTGTGCTTTTTTGTAACAAATCAAAATAAACATTTTCAGCCATGGGCTTTTGTCAAGGACATACAGATTTGCTCCTGTAAAGCCTCCACACAGGTCTAATCACTCAGATGTGATTGCATTGCCTAAAGCCATAATTTCAAATCATGCCTCGATGTGGCTCAATTCAAGCCACATGCAAAAGAAAGTTATGCACACCAAAGCACATTGAAGTCGAAGTAAAATAGTTTAGTGAGAGCAATCAGAAATCATTTGTGTCAATCAAACCCCTACCCTAATGTAGCCATGTGCATAGTGTCTGTCTTGGTGATGACATTTTGAAATATATGCTTTTTTATGCTTTTATCTGTCATCACCTCAGTAATACAGCAACCAGTGGAGTTTAGCTTTTTCTCCTTAAAAATGAAAACTCTTTCTAATACAATACCCTTTACAATACTTTCACAGAAATACAATTTACCTTTTTCCTTTAAAAAAAAAAAATAATAATATGCATATGTACACAGTCACATATACACATAGAAATAATTAAATTAAATTACAGAGTACCATGTAATAAACAATGAACAACCCCCCCCAACCACGCCCCCACTCAGCTCGTCATGACCAACACACATGGCTTTCTAATGTTAATAATAAATCATTTAGTTTGAATAATTAAGGAAATCTTCATAGACTGAAGTTATTAATATCAATGTTTGGGTTGCCAGGTTGTGACAAAAACCCTTTACATGAATGTTATAAGTATGTGTGTCTAAGTAAATACTAATGAGCTGTTAATAGAGAGCCAGAGCCTCACTTTAAGCATAACTCATGAGCACATGATACGTAATTTGTTTTCACAGATCACCCTGACAACCATTGGCTACGGGGACAAGACACCAAAGACATGGACAGGACGGATGCTGTCTGCAGGGTTTGCTCTCCTTGGCATCTCGTTCTTTGCCTTGCCAGCAGTAAGTCTGTACTCTTCAATAAATCCTTCCTTCTCTAAGCGTCAGAGAGCAGACACATTTTTCTGGCCTTTCCTGACATGTCAGTTTGTGAAGCTTTAAGTGGCTGCAGGCAAGTCCACTCCAAGATCAATGATATTTGATGATTTCTATGTTTTGTCTTATATTTGAATGCAGTCCTGTGAGGGAATATTTAAAGAAGTAAATATAATTAATGTACATTTACTTTTTATTTCACTTTATATGCATAGAGCTTTTGATATGATGATTGATTGTATATTTCCTATTTTACTTAAAGGTAATCTGTGGTGTTTCTGACCTGTAGTGGCTCTGTGGAGCAGTGTTTTATGATATGCATTCCTGCCAGTGGTTTCACATGTTTGATGCCATCATGCACCATGACAGTACAACAGCAGCCACTCATGCTAGCTGATGTTAACATGAATAATAAACTTTCAAAATATTCCAAAAATTGGCTTTTGAGAGGAAAGAAATATATTCAGCATGTTTGCGAGACCTCAAGGATACACACAATAATTATAGACATAGTTTTTTTACCAGAGGACTCCACAGAGAAATTCAGAGAAATTCAGTCAATTTATGAAAAATCTTCTTCCACATTAAATGTCTGAACCTAAACAAGTACATGTAAATGAACTCAATGTAGTTTGACATTTTGGGAAATGCATTGATGAGCTCGCTCGCTGAGATGATCTGTACACGCTCTCATGTCTAACTCTGGCGCAGGAGGCAATTATGTATTTTAACTTAGCATAAATTTAACACAGCTAGCCTGGCTCTCTGCAGAATTTTAAAAAATCCTGCCTCTACCAGCACTCCTAAAGCGAACAAGTTTACATGTTGAATGGCGTTTGTTAAACGCTCACACAAACAGAAATGTAAAACTCACAGTTTGTGGATTTCACAGGGAATTCCACACACTCTGAGCATGTGGTGTGTGTCAGAGCAAGTGCACGCTAAATCTGTTTTTCTATGATAATTTGAATCCACCTTGAGACTGATATCAATCTTCTCACCTAAATCTCCACAAGATAATAAGCATATTTCCCAAAATGTCCAACTAGTCCTTCAAGAAAAGTAAATATATGAAATATGATTTTCACATTGACCCTGTCATTTTTCATCCAGCCACAATGGAAGTATCATTCATGTCGTAGTTTCTCAGCAGTTCAATGACACTTGAGACATACACATGCATCCAGTATTTACTGTGATTAATATCATACCAGGGTATTCTGGGCTCAGGCTTTGCCCTGAAGGTCCAGGAGCAGCACAGACAGAAGCACTTTGAGAAGAGGAGAAACCCAGCTGCCTACCTCATCCAGGTAAAGCAGACAGCCTGCTGTCTTTCTGTTTCTCTGGCACACATCACTGTTTTTGGCTGGAAAATAAAAACTTTTTTATGATGAATTGTAGTTATTCAAAACAATACGGCACAGAATCTGAGTAACCTGAATGCCTGCATATTTCTGTAATGTGTTTAAAAGCCCTAATTGATTTGATCATTCTCCAGTTTCTCTTTTCCCCTGTGGACTCTATGAAACCCTGAAACTACCCAATAAAAAGCACATAGCATGTAGCTCCACTCTGTCCAGCCCTGGGCCTCCTCATCTTCACTTTGCCGTCAGCTCTCTAATCTTTGGGAGGGGTTTTTGCCCCTCCAGACTCTTCTGTGTTTAAGACCAGAAACAGCAGTTTGGCAGAGCCATTCTTGCCACCCTCTTGTCTGCTTCACACATTTCCTTCTTTTTCACACACGCCTTTTGTTTCATCCTGTATATTGATGGTGCTGACCTCACGTTGCCCTCCTCATATATTTCACACGCTTCCTTTTCCTCCCCTGCTCTCTCACCTACTTTCCTCCCACGTGCTTCTCCATTTTCTTCCTCTTTGGCCTCTCCTCCCACCTTTCTTTCCCATCTTATGTTCCCATCTCCCCCATTCCACCCCCTCTTGGCTCCTCCTCTTCCTCTTCATCCCATCCGTCCCCATGTTGTACCAGGCTGCGTGGCGTTATTACTCCACCGACAGCACCAGGCCCTACCTGGACGCCACGTGGCGGCACTATGAGAGCCTCCTGCCTTCCCACAGGCATGTATCCATGCCTGACCTTCGCCCAACCACAGACGTGTGACACACCTGTTTTTTGGTTTCACTAATCAGCTTTTTTCATTTGTTTTCTACTCTCCTCATCCTCTCCTTCCTCTTTCTTCTGACTCCCTCCTCTGCCTTGTTTTTTTTTTTTGTACTTAATTTTTGTTATCCTTTCCATTTATCTTTATCTTTTTTTGTGGGTCGGGGGGTCTCCTTTTTTTTTCTATTTTCTTCTTCCTGGTTTTGTGTATTCTGCATGCAGTGTGTTTGGCGTAGTTATGCGGCTGATGAGAACTCGGTTTCCATTGCTACCTGGAAGCCTCACTTGAAGGCGTTGCATACCTGCAGCCCTACAAAGTAGGTACAACTATGGCAGCTGGTGTCTGCATTTGGTGTCTGTGCCACTCTGACCTTTTCCTGTACTTTAATGATGTATGTTTGAAGTTCCCACTTCTAAAATTGTTCAGCCTTTTCACTTTTTCCTTTCCGTTTTATTGATTAATGTATCAACCTTGCTCCTTTTGCAAAAATATACATGCACTGATGTTACAATGTTCTTTTTCTTAAGGGAAATTGGTTCACAGCCATCAAAAAGACTGATTATTTCCAGGCTATGTTAATTTCAGCTTGCTTGGATTGACTAATAAACGCTGACTTCTAAGATATCTCTAAACAACCCTTCATTTTTGCTGCTGTCATATAAATGGGCATTTTATCCCTCCACAGCGTTCACACTGAGTTAGGCTCTCTACAACTGACTTAAGTCATTTAAGTGCTCAATGGTCCAGAGACTACTGACACTGCTGTCACTTAGAGGGACTGAGGCAGCAATTTTAGCATTGGCCCTCCATGGCGTATCTTTTATGATGCCAATTGTGGCCTCAATGAGATAATGAAGCTTTTTTTTTTAACTTCAGTCTCCTTAAATTAGATTGGGTGGCCACTGACCACTGATGCTCTGAGCAATTTAGACGTGCAGTGCTTATACTTCAGTGTTGACTGCCACATTATACATGAGGATACAGTTTGGATCACTATAGACAAGTTTGCCACTCACAATCAAGTATGTGCACACAGCAGCAGGGGGTAGAAAATCACTGCCATGATGTCATGATAGCTATTTTCACTCTTCACCTATACAGAAACTTTCTAGAAACCAGTACTGATACTAATTGTCTCGAGGTCCATTTGTGTGTGGCACTCATCTCTTTTTCAAACCTTTTTAAACGACACCCCCCAGTATGATCTGTACATCTGGAGCAATAATGCAGTTAGTAGTAATAACAGCATCCCAGACTACACAAAGTTAGCTATTGTAGGTGTGTCCCAAACCATCAGTGAGCAGCACAGGCTAAAAGTAGAAAAGCCCTGGGAGGGTTCCTTCATGGGATATTGAACATTTTCCATCCATTGCTTTTGTAATTCATACAGTGTACGTCACAAAAAATACTTTCATATCAATCTCCCAATCAAACACTCATTCTGGTTTGTTTTACCCCTGTGTGTGTGTGTGTGTGTATATGTCTGAATGTGTGTGTGCATGTCACAATGATGTCACTCCGAGATCCATGTATGGAGCCTGGAAATATTGGGAAAATCATCTGCAAGGCATATAGTGTGCAGTTAAACAGTCATAATACACTTAATGCACAAAACACACAATCTGAAAACAATACTTAAAGTGAATAAGTGAACAGATCTTCACCTTCTCTTGTTGCAAATGCTTCCTTAGTTTGCATTGACCTGCATGTTTGTGGTGAGCCTGCTATTTGTTAAGGTCTATTTCCCCTGGAATGCTTATTATTGATCGATGTGTTGCTCCCTTCAAATCTTGTGCAGCAGACAGAGCCCTTACTGCAAATGTCTTCCTGTCATGCTGACTTAGAGGACCATACCTGTGTGCGTGCAGGTTTTAGCCTCAACTCAACACTGTCATTGACTGTGAATGTTACTAATTTAAAATAGACATTAGCTCATAACAGTAATGTTACTTTGACCAGCACCTGTGCAGACTGGATGTTCTTTGTTACATTAAACAAGTTTCAAGAGTCTGCTCATGGATCTATACATTCAAATGTCTGAAACACTGCAGCATGCTTTGCAACATGTTTAGCTGTAATGTAAAGCCTTTGTGCTTTGTAGTAAATGGGCTAAGACATGTATAAACACAAGTATGGTCCATTGAGAATAGTGCTAACTTGACTTGAAGTTTTATGAAAAGATACTTTAATGTAGCTTTTTCTCTCCTTCCTCTCTGTCAACTCCAGGAAGGAGCAGGGAGAGTCGACCACAAGGTTTGTGTCTCCGTTGTTTCACTGAACATTCACTGTCTCCCATTATGTTGTAGCTCCATGCAGTTGTAACTCAAAGGTAAGGCTATCAAACCTAAATACATTTTTGGTTCTGACTTTAGAGAGAGTGACAAGTACAAAAAGTTGCCTGTCTCCAGAGTTAAATAGGCTACTTTTTTTATTTCAGATCTTAACTCAGCAACACAGCACAACAACCTGTAAACAGGGGTAGGGTTAGCAAGCAGTTGCTTATTTATGCAGTCATGTTTCTGGCCGTCTGCGTGATATTCTCTTCCTTTTTGCTATGTTCACCTGCTAGTTGCTAATTTAGTGTGTCTGCTGTTTGGTGCTGGGCAGGTAGCACACAGTGGTTTGAACAGGGCTTGGTTAAGGTGCAGGCTGTTAAACCAAAGAACAACAAGCTGAAAGACACGAGCGATGACTTCAACATTAAAGTCATTTTTTTCCATTGTTAATATAAAGTAGATTTAAACTAAGGTCTCAAATCACCACCAGTATCAACATTTTTCAAACAAAATGTCAACCAGTTTCAACCTTTATAAAGCTAAAGTCTGTTGTTGCTCCACTTCTGCACTGTCACTGAGAGCGTAAAGTCGCCCTTACTGGAGCTGTTTGAGGCTGTGGGTAATGAAATGTAGACCTGCAAACAGTGAGTCAAGCTAAAAGCACTCACTGTTTTTCATTTTTCTTTCTTTTTTAACACTTGCACTCCAAAGCACGCACACACACACACACACACACACACACACACACACACACACACACACAACACATATACAAATGCTGAGGCACTCAAATACAAGTACTCATACAAACTCACGCTCTCCATTTTTTAGCCATCCTCTTGCCTCAGTTATCTATTATCCTCTTATTAGAAATGATGTTTTGTATAAGTCTGCTCATGTTACCAAATTTTCTAATGATACCAGTTCTCCTAATGTTAATCTTTTAGCTTATGCAGTTTTGGAATCCATTTGGGGAGCACAGCATGCAGGGCAGTGAGGGCTGAGTGATGTAATGAGTTGTGTTTGCAGTTATGAAACACCAAGCAAACGCTTGTCTTCAAACACCACAGCAGCCTGAAGCCAGTCATCCTGTTTCTCCCCTAAGACTGGTGTCATATACTGTAACTATAACACATTGCAGCGAAGCCAACAAATGTGAAAAGTCAATAAAGGGCCAAATTAAGCAGACTGCAGAGAGTCAGCCTCACCTGCACACAGGCAAGAACAGAACTCATCCCAACAAGGGAGGAGCATTCCAGACTCAATTTGTTTTTGTTTGTTTTTTTTCTATGCAAACCCCCTACTCCTGGATTTATAGGGAGTCAGGGGTTTACTGCAGAGCTGGAGAGGAGATTAAAAGCAATGCTGTACAAGTGCAGCAGACTTACTTTATTTATGAGCTATATTTACGCATTAATCTTCAAAGTAGTGTATCACACATCCGTACTGATAAAACACAGCTATGGGACATTAAAATCACATGAAAAAGCAAAAAAAGGTCTACATCTCAGTACCCTCGCTGAACCCACAAGTGTCTTATCTAAAGGTTACTGGCCTCACGCTGGTGACTCAGGCACTTGTTGCCATGGCCCAGCTGAATTCGCATAGTTAAATGAGGGATATCGACATGAAGCATGTGAGTCACCAAATTGCTGCCTTTTTCAAATGGTGCTGTAGATGTTCATTTTCCTCTACTAAGCTCAATTGCTTCTGTTCTGCTGCTTCTAAATGTCAGTGGTCGACGAATTGAAGCGCCAACAGAAACTGTGCTTGATTACTTTATACTTTACAGCCTTCATCCATATAGTCTTCCAAAGAATCATTGCATTTGCATGTCAGGCATTCAGGCTGACTTCATGCAATATAAACCAAGAAATTATTAGTAGTGTCACAGTAAAAAGAGCAAAGGGAAACAAGGGTAAAGAAGCACTTTGTTTCACAAAACGTTGAGCAGTAGAAATTTCCTTTCCTCTGTTTCTGCATCATGTAACACATCACCGTATGTCTATCTCCCCTTGATTTTTTAGTAAAATTCATAGTAATAAACAGAAGCTACTGAGGAGGCGTACCACTCGGAAACATAGGTACACAGTGTTTCTGCTCCCGTTACATGATATTTTTATTTGGGAATGCTGACTAATTCTTGGTGCATGGGTATCAGTAGGAGGCTGTGCAGCCACAGAGAGTGCAGAGTAATTAAATATTGCAGGGAGACATCAGTCGGCTTTATGGTAATACACTATCTGCCTTTGTTTGATCTTTGCCTGAGCAATGCGCTACTTCTGCCTGTTGTGATTTTGGTTTTAACTACATTTGCTTTCAGAATACCTGGTTTCATTCTCAGTAGGAGATTCTCAGAAATAATTAACATTTGTCCTGACTGGAGGGAGATGATTGCACAGATTACCTTACGTTGTATACTGCCATTATTTTGTTCCTCACGCAGCTCCCCCTGTTGCATCTTAACTACATATCACACACCGTTCCCTATACCTCAGATACAGACTTAACACTCTATGGTAATCTATGGTAGTGATGATATGTTGCTGACACTCAAGCACACACATCATGTGCCTCTATAGCCACAATCATTAGATAGGTGTGGTGATGATCTATATATTTTCTTGTCAACAAATCCAATGAAAAGACAAAAACCAGGACTGTATTGATTTTAATAAGTATTACAACGTAGCCAAACTCTGATATGTGTATCTTCTTCCTCTGTGACAACAATTCCATTGTTGTCCAGAAACTATGAAAAACACTTCAGTGAGTCACACTTTGTGACCAGTTCCTTCAATAACACGAACATGACCACTGTAGTTTCTTTTTACTCAGTCCTACACACCCTCAGTAATGCATCCAGTGTGTTGCCTAACAATGTCGTTAGTCCTACCCATGGCACTGATTGGCTCATCATTAGCCCCCCACAGTGCTCAGTGAATTTTTCAGACGAATCAGTCAACTCAATGGAGTGGGCGGATTCAAAGGTCTGGACCCAGGCAATCGCATGTGAATTAACCCACAGGTGAAAGTAGTCAGTACAAATGCACCATTTACTCCTATTCGGGAATGATTTGTTAACACCTACAGTGCCCTGCGGTTTTAGGAAATTAGTGAGCCCTTTTCAAAACAAAACCATATGTTTGTGACCCATTTTCCAAGATTTACTTCTTCTTCGCATAGGCTGGTGCCACATACTGGACTGAGAAGTCAGAAATAGTTGAGAGACATGTAGTTGGTTTTGGTCTTTTCACTAGGTTTCCTGACAGTAAGAAAAATATAGATACAAGCCTTATCCTTTGATGTAAAGTCACACACATACGGTACCACTTTTAAATAAGCCATGCCTGATGCTTATGCACTGCCTTTGCATGCAGTCATTATATAGGTCTACCTGCATCAACATGGAATCACTCACTTCCTTCCTTTCTCTGTATCTCATTATCCTGTTCCTTCACTCTCCGCAAGTAATTTTCATCTATTTTCTTCAATAAGTCACCCTTTCATGGCATGGAACTTATATGCAGGAAATCCTATAGCTTTAAATGTTAAAGGGTATTGTATGTAATACGTCACATTGTCAGCAGAAATTAAAGTATAGCAACATTTAACCCTTTAATATAACAATATGACACTGAATGTTCCTTTTAGCAACATGCAAACTAATTGGTCACGTACAATGACATACTGCAGCTGATGCAGGGGACAAAACATAAAACGTGCACACATCGTCGCACAAACTACAACACAGCGAAAGCATCACACCTTACCTGAGCTTGCATTGTATGTAAGGCACCTGCTGCAATGCTGCAATGCATGCTAGTTTTTCTCCATCTTGCCCTGCAGCCCTTCACCTTTATATTAGTAGATCAACTTCTGAATGATGACTGCCACATGACAAGATCGTGCAAAGGAATAGCATTGTGCCAGAAGTCTTGGATAATTCATGTTGTTGCCATAAAACTTCAGTCATTACTAACATATCTATATCTGTCTGTCATTCCACCTCCTCACAATACCGTTTCTTTCTTGTTCTTCTGCTCACTCCAACTCCCTTCTGCACCACTGTGAATCCCCATTTCACTCTACAGTCAGAAGTTGAGCTTCAAGGAGCGGGTGAGGTTGGCGAGCCCCCGAGGTCAGAGCATCAAGAATAGGCAGACCTCGTCAGTGAATGACCGGCGGTCTCCAGTGGCTGAGGCCGGGACGGAGGGCACCAGCCCTGCCAAGGTACAGAAGAGCTGGAGCTTCAACGACCGCACACGTTTCAGACCCTCACTCCGCCTAAAGAGCCAGTCACGCTCCACCACTGACAGTGAGTGACTCTGCCCCATTATTCCACTTCCTCACAATGTTTGACTTTGCTTTGGATTCATTAACTGTTGTATGGTTTGGGTTGGTACAAATTCAGGGCAACTAAAAGGCAAATTCAAGGTGGAATTCGTTCTCATAGTAAGCTACACATGACATGTTTAGCTTAGCTCAGCATGAAGAGTAAAAAAAAAGTTTAAAACTCCAAGTCATGGTTTATGGAGGGGTTAGGTGCTGTACTATTTCTTGACTGGAGTCATCGTCGCTGTTAGGCTAAAAAGTGAGCTATAGTGGTGCTATTTTTGACCTTTGGATAGAGGCAGGCTTGCTGTTTCATCATGATTCCAGTCCCCATGCTAAGCTAACTGTTTTGTGGCTGTAGCTTCACATTTAATGGACAGAAATGAGAGATATTGATGTTTTCAACAAACCCTCAGCAAGAAATAAATACTATTGTCAAACTATTCACTTAAGTCCAAGAGTAAGATGCATGAATTCCCCAATTTCACTACATGTCTTTAATAGAGGTGTACTGGCCAACCATCTAACCCACCAGAACTGGTTTTGCCCACTAATTCAGACAGCTGAGTGGAGGAATGCTAATGGCCGTGTGCACTTCCTTCCCTTGGCCTAGCAGTGCCGGCCTGGCAAGCCCTGCTGGGTAACAGCCAGTTGGTGTTTGTGGGTGGACTGATGGATTGATGGAAGGTGGGGGTGGTGAGCTCCAGCAGCCATATGAGGTGTCAGAGCTGGCCAGCTGGCTGAGGCCTGCTGATGCAGGCGAATCAATAACTAAGCCTGCCAAAACCAAACTGGTTTGCTGGTTAGCCATACTCCGTCTGATCATTCACTGTCACTGGCATGTTTGGCTAGCAGAGATGTTAGAAGATGGGAAACATTTCCTTTCATTATGACTTTAATTTGAAATAAGTTATTTTAATGGAGCAAATCTATGTTTTGTCAGTGTCCCAGTCACTCTCTATCTTAATAATCAGTAGGTTTGTTTGTATATAAACAGCACATGCAGATTCTACATGCTGTGACCTACTGAGCAATGCTAATCTAAGGCCATTTACAGTATTTGCTTAAATAGAACAAATGGCTCGACTCTGCAGTCCAGCTCTTGTCCTGCAACCCTCTGCTTACCTCCTCAGGGTGTCGTAACTTAGGAGGCCTATAAACTGCCTTGTCACAAAGCTGCATTGTTCAGATATATCTGCACATATACCAGAGACCTATTCTTTTCTACAAGGTCTGCTGTTCCAGACAGCACTTAAAACACTCTTTCCATTCAGAACAATCTGTGTCTGCGTTTCACCCTCAATTCAGTTCTCTTGATTCCTGTCAAATTCAGTCAGTTCGCATGCACTGTTGTAACCTGATTAATCCCCAGTATCAGTCACTTAATCAATCAATCAGGCTTTGACAAAGATCCATGCAAACCCAAAATTTACCCTTCTTTTTTACTGAGGAAAATTAAGAAGCCAATCAGTGCAGCTGTGTAATGTCTATGTGTGTGTGACGGGGATGCTTTAAGTGATAAACCAATGGAGCATTATTGTCTAACTCTGCAAACCTACAGAGCATTTTAGTGTCTTAGGGCTCATTGTTTTCAGTGAAAAATCTGATATTGTGCTAACAGATTAGATTCAACTTCACTGTCATCGTCAGAGTGCAGCACAGAGACAACAAAATGCAGTAAAGTATAAGAAGTCACTGCATTGGCCGGGAATCGGACCCGGGTCTCCTGCGTGGCAGCCGAGAATTCTACCACTGAAACACTGTTGCTTGATACAGTTAGCAACCAGCTGGTGATCACTGAGAGCATTTAGCGGCTAAAGAGCCAGATATTTCCCCCAGGAGCTGGTGGGGACAAAAAAACAGAGCTAAATAAGAACTGACATTTTTGTCATTTTATTGGGATATTTTTTCCAGCTTGTTCCACCACCCCCAAGTGGCCAAAAGATGTACAAATGCAGCTTTAAAGCTTTAAACTTTTGGAAATTCATGTGCGTTGTTCTATTTAGCTGTAATTAGTTGCAATTACAAAGCGTTGCTATGGTTAGAATTTGCAAGTGAATGATTGGGAGAATAAAACTGTGGCAAAGACTGATTATAAAATCAGATGTTTTTTTGGACGTGGGTGGACGGAATCTGGTCACTGACAGCATGCAAAGTGAACTCAGTGACCCACTTACTACCTGTTGCACATGTGACCGGTTTACATACCGTGTTGCACATGTTTTGTGGTTTAAAGAGATCACTTGCACTACCTGCACCTACCTCATACTGTTTATACTGTTTATACTTCATGTCACTTGTACTACTTACATGTATTTATATTGCTTTTTTTGGATATTATGACAATTTGCACTTCTGGTTAGACGCTAAACTGCATTTCGTTGTCTCTGTGTTGCACTCTGACGATGAGAATAAAGTTGAATGTAATCTAATCCAATCTAAAAGACTAATAGTAAACCAATGCAACACATGTAAATGCTTTGTCCCTGCTGCACAGTGGCCTGTTTCTGTAGGTGACATAAAGTCGTACGATCAATGAACCAAATCCTCCTTTTCTGTATCCTCTCTCCCAAGCAGCAGACTCCAACATGGCGGGGGAGGATGGCTTTGATGAGAAGGGCTGTCACTGTGAGATCTCGGTGGAGGACTTGCTGCCCTCAGTCAAGTCTGTCATTAGAGCTGTCAGGTGAGGCAAAGGAAATGAGACTTCCTCTTTCACTACAGCTAACACTGTATTTTTCTGCACTCAAGGCTGCATGTAAACGAACCCTGATTGCAACACATTGGCTCGAGGGATTTAAGTGACCGGAAGATATTTTTTTTAGGTTATTTTTAGATTATCTTTGGTTCATGTGATTGGATACGGTGTTGAGAGACAGGAAATATGGTTAGAGGGAGTATTAACACTGCAAAGCTCTGTAAACTGATCATGTCACAAGGACAGTGTGTGTCTTAGCCATGTAGAGTCCTAAAAATAAATGGCCAGTCAGACTCAGTCATAACAAATACGAGAAGCTGTAGTTGAACCAACAAGAATAAACTCTCACTTAAGGTTACTGATTTGTGGGTCAGCTGTTACATTTGTCAAATCTAAAAAAAGGATTGGATTTAAGATAGCTTCATAATCTAACTGAAAAGTTAAGTTTGATTTTGGTTCATATTATAGTGTAATCAAAGATTAATTCAATCAATCAATCAATCAAACTTTATTTGTATAGCACCTTTCATACATAAAATGCAACACAAGGTGCTTGACAAAAGATAAAAACATGGAACATTAGTACAACGCCAATTCCCCCCAAACACACCCACAGACCCCCACACACACCCACCCCAACGAACTTGTCGGTGTAATAACATGGCAGGGCACTGAGGAATCGTGCACATGGTGCAGAGCCCCCCGGTCCCCCGACCCGAGCAGAGCGGGGTGGACACCACTCACAGGGCAGAGCCCCCCAGTCCTCCGGGCCTGAGGGGTCCCCTGCACAACACCCCAGCAGGCAGACCAGACACACCTCCCAGCGTGGAGGCTCCCCATGAGGAAGCACTGGAGCTAAAACCTAAAATACAATAGAATAAAAAGACCTAAAACCTAAAAGACAAAAGAATAAAAGACCTAAGACCTAATTGAATAGAATTAAAGGACCTAAAAGCTAAAAGACAATAGGCTAGAGTAAAACAGGTCTAAATTAAAAGAGTAAAAGAAATCAATTAAAAGCCAAACTAAAAAGGTGAGTCTTGAGCCTCCTTTTAAATACATCAACGGTCTCTGCGGTCCTGATGCCCTCTGGCAGGCTGTTCCAAAGCTTCAGACCACAATGGCTGAATGCTGCCTCCCCGTGGGTTTTGGTCCGAACCCTTGGAACAATTAAAAGGCCGGTGCCAGAGGACCTCAGGATCAGCGAGGGCTGATATGATAAAAGCAGGTCAGATAAATAAGATGGCCCAAGACCATTAAGACACTTAAAAACTAATAAAAGCACCTTAAAATCGATCCTGAAACACACGAGGAGCCAATGCAGCGATTCTAAAACCGGTGTAATGTGCTCCCGCCCTCTGGTCCTCGTCAGCACACGTGCGGCAGAATTCTGGAGTAATTGTAAGTTATAGATAGTCTTTTTGGGAAGAACAGAGAGCAGGGCATTACAATAGTCTAGACAGCAGGAGATAAAAGCATGCATCAGTACCTCCGTGTTAGCCTGAGAGAGAAACGGGCGGACTCTGGCTATATTTTTAAGATGGTAGAAACCTATCTTTGTTACATTTTTAATATGAGGAATAAAACTAAGCTCGGAGTCAAAAATGACGCCCAGGTTCTTAACAGATTGTGAGGGTGTAAAACCTTGTAAAAGTGTCACTCTCTTGCTTTCAGGACCAATAACTATAACCTCTGTTTTATCCTGGTTGAACTGTAGGAAGTTCTCTGCCATCCATGACTTGATGTCTAATATACAGTTTAAAAGGGTATCAATAGTTGATATGCTTTTAACCTGTTGAGTTTTACAATAAAAGTTGTTCAGTACAGAACTGAAGTCATGCTCTGGCTAAGAAATGCTGTCATGTCTTATTCCCATGAGAAACACATGGGCACTTGCAAACATTTGACAGTGATCTCACATCCTTACACCTAAACGACTGAGTAGGTCAATTGCCAGTGACTCACAAAACAGCATATATCGCCATTGGAGAGTACCAGCGACAGTCTGGTATGATGTAAGTGTACAGGACCTTCGTCCTCATGTCATTACCTTTGTGAAACAGTCGCAGTTTAGGCACCAGAACAGCTTGTTTAGGTTAAAAAACAGTACATCAGTAGTGAATAAACCTGAACTGAAGTTTCCAAAAACTACAACCAACCAACACCATCTACATAGCAACAAACATAATGTTAATCATGGATCATGATTGGTGAAGGTATAAAACTAAGATCGTGTTAAAAATATAATGGGGTTAAGGAACAGTAAAGTAAAAGTAGCAACACTGTGATGGAAAAATACTCCCTACAAGTAAAAGTTCTGCATTAAATCTTCTCTAATCTTCCCTATCTCAATAAAAGTACACATTATCAGCAAAATGCACTTCAAGTATCAAAGATAAAAGTTTTCATTATGGAGCAGAACAGTTGCTGTTAATGTTCTATTATTATATTTTGTAGTGTCTTATTATTACTGATGTTGAACACAAGTAACCTCAGGCCATGAAGAAGTAAAACAACTTCTCCATCACAACATGCCAACTTTACTATATGAGGTCGGATATGCTCCCATAGCTCCTGTTCCCAGAGTGTCATCTAAGCCTCAAGTCTGAGTCAAGGCCATAGGTTCACTGGCCACAGAAAAAAATGGCATCACACAAACATTCACGTCCACTTTACTGAGAGGCACAGTTTTACTGCTGTTTGTCCTTGTTGGTTCCTTCCTCTCTTCACTTGAAACACACATTCCCTTGAATTTAGCCTCAAGGCTCCACAGGTGCACACATTCAGAGAGCTGCATATACAGAATGATAGTTTTAACCACACATAGCTAAAATAAGCAGCCACAGCCTCCCTGGATGTTTTTCTAAGGTCCAGTGAAGTGATTGTTCAGGTGTTCTCTCTGTTTGCATTGGTGTGAAGAAACAGGTGGCTGGCATGCAATTACACATGTTGAGCACTTTTTAAAACAAGAGAAACGAAGTTACAGTTCCATGTGTTTTTATAGCTGCATTAGTCCGTGAAATGTGCCACTGCAGGTCATGCTAACTGACTGTATAAGCACTCCCCCTTGTGGCTGATTTACAAATATCTCTGCAGGATAATGAAGTTCCATGTAGCCAAGAAGAAGTTTAAGGAGACGCTGCGTCCTTATGATGTCAAGGATGTGATCGAGCAGTACTCTGCCGGGCACCTGGACATGCTGTGTCGCATCAAGAGCCTGCAAACCAGGTGGGACTGACGACAGACCGCGTGACAACAGCGGCTGACAGTTTTCATTCCACCATTTCCACCTTTGCTGTTTGACCACACTGTATCTGATTCACCTGTATCTTGGTGTGTTTGTGTGTACGTGTGTTTGCATGTATGCACCTGCACTTGTATCTTATACATGCATGGGTATATTTGTGTGTTACCTGGATGTCTGTACATGTGTTTGTTCTTTGCATTTTGTATGTATGTATGTGTATGTGCATGTGCACCTCTGGCTGCATGTGTGTTTATGTGTATATGTGTGTGTGTGTTTCCTTTGCTTCCCTCACAGGCTGGACATGATAGTAGGCCCACAGACCCTGAGCAGCCGAGCCAAGACCTTTTCCTCCCCCTCCCTGCCTGTCTATTACAGCCAGGGCAGAAAGAACTCCACCCAGGGGTCAGAATACCCCCCTATCCTTCACGTCACATGGGTTCAGTTCACTTCCCATTCAGTCAGTTCAGGAGATGGTTTGTCCTCAAAAATATTAAAAACAGCAAATCTGGACTATTAAACAAAGTTAAGGTTTCTTGGTTGTACTGACTGATCAGGAAGTGAAATGAAACCCCTCTCACACACCTGTCATGGACAGCTCTTTTCTCACACACTTCTGTCCTGGCTATGAAACACTAACAAAACTCAGCAGTACACTGTTCTGGTGTTTTCTGTTTTTATATGATGAAACATTTTAGGGAATTGTGGTAAATTATAGGATCCTCTGTAACACATGTACACCCGTCCATACACATACAAACTGAATTCTTGAAGCACAGCGGTGTAAGCCTACCTGCTGTTGCCGCTGTGATACTGACCCCTGCTGTTGGTGACTGTTAACTGAAACTGCTATTTGCTCTTGGTCCTCTATCTTATCCAGGAAGCAAGATATTTTTTGGACAAAATAATGATAACTCAGTGCCCACCAACAATTTTTTGAGTGTTTTCAACCACATCTCACACTCTTCATCAACAAGTGGAGTTTCCTCAGTTGTCATGGTGATGGCATCATGTGACAGAAGTGATGATATTGGCTAACACTTGGTGGTAGCCCCTGATTCTCCATGACAACTGCACAACCTCCATCTGCTTAGTAAGAGTGTGAGATGCCGTTGAAAAGCTTGTAAGTGGATCAGGAGTGAATGTTACACTTTTGCACTCAGCTATATCAACACTAGTGTTGACCTCTTTGATGGAGTCATCTATGAAGAGCCATGAGGAGACTGTAACCTTCCTCAAATTAATACATGAGACAAACTTATGCAAATGCCATCTTTCCATCTAGCTATCTACTTTGTTTTTATTCATATAAGGTTTGGCTTCTTTTTTTCTGCAATGGTTTAATGTCACCTGCCACCAACTGTTTATCTCAATGCACTAAACTGCTAACATTTACATAGCAGTAATGAATGGAAACACACATTTGTTTGAATTTCTTTTGCTGCATTTCTGGAACTTTGGTTAAAATTTGCACAACATTTGGATGGAAACCTGGCTACTGTTGGCTAATCGCAAAAAACATAATCCTTTGGTATTTCTAATTATTTAATCAATTAAAACACTGTGTGACATTGTATTTGTCTGGTATGACCACATCAAATGGCACACAACTACACTCCAAGAGGCATAAAAACACACATTCAAGGAATACACATTGAGATGTGAGTGTGGTTTGGTGTTAGAGGGTCTTGTCAAAGAGTTAATCATTCATTTGTCCAAAGTGTTGGTGGTGTTATAATTGCATGATATTGCCTTGGCTTATCCCTGCCCTCTGTTGAACTTAACGCTGTTCATTAACAAAGAGACTTTATTAATCACATTCTACTGAACCTCACTGGATTGAGCAGGAATAGTGTTTATGTAAGTGTTGAATAAGACACAGAAACTGAATCTCTGCTGTAAAACAAAAAGACACATTCAGAATCAGATCAGAGTCAATTCAATCTTGTTTTGTGAACTATTTGAGTCACAAGAAATCCATCCATCGTGGTTGGCAGTGTTTTCTCATCAATTATACAGTATCTGCCAAATCCAGTGAGGAAGTGGAACCTCTCATTTGCTGTGTGTTGGAGGAGAAAGTGTGCTTATGGCAATCTGATTCAAGTTGCAGTTTCCTTGCTTTCTGTGGGCTGCTGTGTGGATTTCTACTTTGTCACCTTTTTTTCTTCCTATCATTAATGTCTTACTGTGTTTGTATTTGCTTGTGTGTGTGTTTGTATGTTTGTGTGTGTGTGTGTGTGTGTGTGTGTGTGTGTGTGTGTGTTCCAGAGTGGACCAAATCCTTGGGAAAGGCCAGATCCCTCTGGATAAGAAGATTCGAGAGAAGCTGCTGTCTGATGGAGATATTTTAGAGGACATGAGCATGTTGGGTCGCGTCTGTAAGGTGGAGCGGCAGGTCCGTTTGGTTTGGGAGGGTATTCTCAGACAACTTTGAACTTTTTGCAGCTCTTTGCATTTGTTACTCAACCGTTTGTGTTACTTTTTGAGTGCAACACTATGAATGTCTTCCAGGAAAGACATGCTCTATCATCTCCATAATGAAATGCTATCACTTCTCCACCTCTTATTCCATCAGAATAAATTTTATAATTGCATACAAAACTTCTTCACACAGTGACTTGAAAATGCTTTCCTTCCCTACTGTTTTTCTTTTCTTGCTCTCTCATTGTTAGATGACTCACTCCCATCTTCCCCTCCTCTCCTCACAGGTTCAGTCGATTGAGTCAAAGCTCGACTCCCTGCTGGACATTTATCGTCAGGTTTTGCGTAAAGGCTCATCTTCAGCCCTCACACTCTCCTCTCTGCCCCTGTTTGAGCTGGAGCAGACCTCTGACTACAACTCCTCTGTCTTCAGCAAGGACCTGTCCTGCTCCACCCAGGTCAGCAGCAGTGGAGTGCCACCCCCTGGTGGCTGCGTCACAAGCTCCTCCACAAACTCCCGCCTGTCCCAGGGAGGACTCCATCTCATCCTGGCGCCCCCCCATGAGCTCAACCTCAATCTCAATGCCTCCTCTTCAACGCCTCCCTCCGGCCTCGCATCCTCCTCTTTCAGCCCATCGCCACTTCCTCATCATCATCATCATCATCACCACCATCATCATCGTCATCCTCCCCACCATCATTATACCCAGGCTCAGGCCACCACACCTGAAAGTGGCACTGACGAAGCTGTGGGGAGCTCTCCACCCATCCTCACCCCAAATAGCATCAACAGTGGCGGGGGCGGAGGAGTCGGAGATGGAGGGTTTCCTCTTCTGGCAAGACTTCCGCCACCACCCCCTCCCAGCCGAAGTGGGGGCCCGAGCAACTTGCTACGAGCAACCTCCACAGAAACATCCCCCGACATGGAGGACTTTTGTGGAGGTTTAGGGATGCAGATGGAGGACAGCAATGTAGTGGAGGACCTTGGTCGTGGGTTGGGGCTGGGCAAACTGGGCCAGCAGCTACAAGGCAACACCAACAGCAATGGCAAGATAAATACTCAGGAGGGGGGCTCCTGGAGGAGACACATGAGCCTGGAGCTGCAGCCGCTGGTGCTGCCAACACTGGGCTGCTGCTCTGGCACCAGCCAGATGGACCAAGGCTTGGGCAAGTCTATGTCAGTGCAGGACCTGATGCAGGCAGCCCCAGGGACTGTCCAGGATGCCCACCACAGCCTCTCATCTCCAAGCCCCAGTACAAGCAGTGACTCCCACAGCTGTAGCCAGGACCCTGGGGGAGGAGGGGGTGGTGGGGGTATAAGCAGGAGTGGTGGAGGTGGATGGGGTGAGGAGGACCTCTTTATCAGTGACAGGGAGATAGAGACGCAAGGATTTGACTTCCTGTCACTTGGGACTGCTGAGGCCCACACCTACTCTTCGGAGCTCCTGAGGACAGGGAGCAGAGCAGGGACAGGGTCCCAGGGCTCTAACCATAGCCTGGCCCACGGTCACGCATCCTCGCCCTCTGCTGGCAGCACCGAATTGCTGAACATGCCGCACGTACGGCTAAAATAAACTTGTCTATGTGTTCAGAAGGCAGGCAAATCTCACCTCAAAGAGACGGTTTTTATCCTTTTGGAGGGGAGCGGGAGGGTGGGAATATAACGAGGGGTCCTTTTATGTTTATTTTCATGTTGATCCATTTGATAAGAATCACAGTATTTTCATACAGGCTGATCACATATGGCATATCATTGCATGAGTTACTCTTTGTTTTAAAGTATGATTAACCAATCCGAGCTAGAAGATTCAGGATTGTATAATGGAAACACAGACCCCTAAAACCTGAGACTTTGCAATTAAACAAAGTCAACTACACTTGGTTCTAAAAGACCATTGTTTGATATGTGATCGTGAGACAGAGCATGAGCATTGCATGTTTTCAGTCGAAGGTAGTGAGATTAGCAAGATACACTTTAGACTTTACAGTAGGAAAGTAGGAAAGCATGGACACCTAACATTTATGGAAAATTCCTTTGAGAATACCACTCACAACTGTTGCAAGTAGTGGAAAAAATGGGGCGTTAAGATGGGGTGAGTCATCCTGGAGAAAGACTGTTGATATTTGCTGAATTTGAAATTCAGCAAACATCTCCTCACGGTCTGCTAGCTCCCCGTCTGTGTATGCCCTGAAAAAACCCAAGCAGGGATCTGTGTGTTTGTATAAGAAAGAAACAAGTTGTGTCAGACCAAGCCACACACTTTTCCAGCCAATCAGCAACAGGGGGCATTCGTGCTCATGCACAAGGCGAAAGGGAGATGGGAGGAGCACAAGGGATGGTAAATCTGGCATGCTAACATGTAATCATATGTAAGATAGAGAGATAACAATATCACCATTCTCCAGTATGACTTATCCCACCTTTATTACTTCTTTGTGCCCACATATACATGATCTATTTCGTGTCTCCAATCACATGACAGGCTTCCATATTGGAGTGAATGTTTCCTCACCATTGCCAAACTGTTCATTCTCAGTTCTTGTCACTATTTCTATTATATTTCCATACCATTCTGTCCATTCTAGAAAACCGGATAACCTCCTGAACTTTGTTACCTTAAATTATATGAATCCTCAACCAGTGACGTCGGTTGCCCACAAGGACCATGACAGTGTATATGCAAGTTTTAGCTCCTAAACTGCAGGTCTCATAAACGTAAAGGTGTTGCTGACCATTTCTGAATGAGGGCAATACAGTTTAACATATTGGTTCAATAGTTTCGGGCATCTACTGGTTTGCAATAATTTCCATTCAGTAAATCAATTAGTGGACTCCTGAAATGTGCTTGAATTATGTAATCTGTCACAGTGAGCATTAGGTCATTGTTGTCAATGTTACATGATCATTGTGCGGTGATGCAGGAAGTGCAAAGTTTTGAAAAGTCTGCATTGCATTACCTCATAACAATGAGGTCACTGTAACAGAAATTACTTGAATTACTTGAAACAAGCAAGTTTGGAAAGTAGACTAACTGATTTGTATATCATACTGCCAACAGCATTAGGCAAAATATAGGGAAGCACCGAGCACCAAGTATGTGTACTTACATTTGGGTACGTGCCAATTCAGAGTACTGATGAGTACTTAATAACACCATTACAGTTCTAACATGCTAAGCATACACACACACAGACATTTGTACTTCAGTCCTTGTGAGAACACTAGTTGACATAAGCCATTCACTCCTAACCCTAACCTTAATCATCACAACTAAATACCCAACCCTAACCCTAACCAAATTCTAACCTTAACCCTTAAAACCAAATCTGAACCCTCAAGCATCCCTTTGAAGGTCTGTCCCAAAGTGAGGACTGGCCAAAATGTCCTCACTTCCCAAGAATGTCCTCACTCCCAAGGTCTTAAACTCATATCGCTCCTCACAAAGATAGCTGTACAAGTGTACACACACACACAATGCGCACACACTCTTTACCTCTGATGGAGTACAGTTGTAGTGGAGTGGAGTGGGTTTTTTTCTGCATCAGTGAAGCGTCTCTTGGCTGCTGCAGCTAAGGTTCCCTTCATAGTGTTGATGGGATGGTCCTTGTCTGTTTCTTTGGGCAAAAGTTTCTGAAATATGGTCACAGCAGGAATCTCAGCAGAAGCTTAGTTTTCGGGTAAACTCCTCAAACAGAGCGTCCACAGTGAGATTATCGGGGTGTTTATATTTGGACCCAAATGTTCTGAGAGCCTGCTTCTGCTCAATGAGACTGTTTGGTCATATTTCTGTGATGATGGGAATCTCATACCTCAGTTCCACTACACTGAGAAGATGACCAAATCCTGTATTATCTACAACTGACCACAGGTGGTCATCAGGAGCAGTGTGGGTAAGAGCTTCTGTTATTTTCACTACCCATGGGTTGTCTCCTGACTGTTTCTCTCGCTTCAAAAGTTGAATGTTGCTGTTTCCCGCTGCTAGCATTAGCAAACTAATTACATTCTGCGTTGTGTTAGTTCTTTAGAACTTGTGAAAGGAGCTACTTTTCACTCCTGCTCTTGATGATTTGGCAGAGCATAGTTTGTAGTCTGCTCAACTTTTATCATCGCTTATCTTAAAATATCTCCCAACTGCTGACATTGCTCCTCCTCCGCCTCCATTTACGCCATGTAATTAATGTAGGATAGGGTGTGGTTGTATTGGAGTAGTTTTAAGATTACAATTACCAGTACATGAGCTCAGTACCAGACCTGATGCTGGTAGCGGTATTGCTGCATCCCTAACAAAATATGTGTGAATTTCTGAGCCACACCGTCTAATGTCCAACTGATTTGCAGTAAATTGGCTAAAATATGCAGAACTGTAGGACTGGTCTTTTTTTTCTATAAACACTGAGTTGGCTTGAATCTTATTTTAGAATTCTTTGACAACCATAGCTTGTCACTGAGAGGTACAGCGGGAAAACTCAGACAGACAAGAGAAATGTCAAAGTTGCTGTAACTAATATTCGAACACTTAGCAATGTCACTTCTGCCAACAGTCATCTGTAATATGAGGTGCACCATGTTCAAAGCACATACACTTGTACACACTTGTATACGCACATGTACAGAGAAGAATGATCATTTACACAGCCAGCTGTGACGCTACATGTCCATGACACTGTGGAGGATCTTAGGTACAGTCCAGAGGAGAGGAACAAGCAGTTGTTACTTATTTTCGGATAAATTATGCACTGGTCAGCTGATTTTCCAGCTGATGACAGCCATGGATTGAAACACATCTTGAATGTCATTTCTTCATTTAAGAACAGTCTGATATGTTAGAATATGTGTGTCATAGCAAAGAACATTGTTTTGGTTACACTGAAAGAAATGTTCAGAAATCTAACTTTGGTATTGCAGCTGTCTTTTTGCCACTCTGTTTCTACATGAAAGGAAGATATCTCCTTTAAATCATGGTCAATGTTTGCTTTTTATCATACAGTGTCATGTGGAATTCTTTTTGCTTCCTTGAAGTGGACTCGCTGGAGAATGTAGTCCTGTTGCATGGTACAGACTCAGATGCATCAGACAAGTTTAAGTGGCTCTCTCTAAGTTGTCGGAAAATAATTATAGCGCCACAAGCTGCAGGTGAATACTACCCATAAAGGATCCAAAGCCTCAGTGGTGAATAATCACCTTTACCTAGCAGTACCTCAATGAATTCTGAAGACCTACATCAAAGACTAGAATATATGTGAGGGAGGCTTGGGGTCAGTCTGTTTTCAAGAAGTGGATTTTACTTTCCTTCAGATATTTAAATATATTTTGCATGAAGAGGTTGTCATATCCAAACCTATCTATAACTGAGAATGAATGCCTTGTCATTAAGACAAATCACTATTCGTGGTTCAAAATGACTGCGTCGGAAGAAAAAGACCTCGGCTCTGATATGAAGTCTACAAAATGTGCAGTACATACAGAATATTGGTGCCTTGCTTTTGTGGTACATATCTGTCTCCATATTTACAATTTGCTGAAAAGTGCATTAGGTTCCTCTGAACAGAATTGGTTGCACTGTCTTCATTTTCTCTCCCTGTAATGTTCTGACTTGAGGCATTTTAGTTTTTTTTATTCAGAGATCATTTTGCTACTGGGCATGAAACAGGCCTTTGACATGTTGACATTCTGTCTTGTTTATTTTAATTTATTTAAATTATGTGCACATATTAACACACACGTAATAATCTCAGTTAGATTTATGAAGCCTGTAATGTAATGAAAATGCAAGTGGACTTTTCTTCTCATTCATCAATAAAGGAAATTCTATGAAGAGTTTGGTTTTTACTTTCTCATCGTCATTCACTGAAACAGCGAGGTTCTTCAGTGGTTCAGGTTGAGACTGGACTGACTGAATGATACCAGGAACAAAGACATAATGTTTTAACATCTTTACTTTTATGAACATGTGCTCACAGATAACAGTGATTAAGGTGCATAAACTATACCATTTAACAGAGCTATTGTTTGCTTAAGCAAAGTGCTTGGCATGAAGACTTCAGGTATGAGAGAAAGAGTTTCTCAAGCTTGTTTCTCTAAGGTGCAAACAGGGAAACATGCAAGCAGCCAGTCTGGCTAGTTAGCATATCTGTTTTAAAGCTAGAACACAGAGCATTGCTTTAACAAAGATCTGGCAAAAGAACATCTCTGCCTTGTTACTGGTGTTAAGCAGCTAAGTGTTTTGGCTAGATCAATGTGCAGCCTAATTCTAAGTACAACAGCACACAAACAGGGAGCCCTAATGCAAAGTTGTTGTGTTGTCCTCCCACAAACTGACAATAAAACTGACATAGAACAGTGTGGTAACATGTTAATCACTAACAGTGTGGTACTCATTTTTTTTCCTTCGTCTGCTTTTGCGATGCATTGTGATAATAGACCAGACGCTGACTATGGTGTGCAGAAGGTGCAGGGTGCTAGTGTGTCTTCGGCCATGGTGAGCGTATGGGGCAGCAGCCCAGCACAACGTTCATTTGACCTTCTGTGCTTTCTGTGCAGACTTGGTTATCTTACCACTGGTAGGGGCTTTCTTTTCCACACCTTTAATTACTCCCACTGCCACGGTCTGACGCATGTCACGGACCGCAAACCTCCCTGAAGGGGGATGACAGACAAAACATTTGTTATCTGTGATTAAAATTTAAGTTACATTTGTCAGTGAGGTTAAGATGAAGGTTTTGATTTTAAGTCCAATCACCTTGAGTGAAACAACAGGTTTTATTGCGAGTTGCAGATGGAGCCATAAGCAGAAATGCTGCTGGAAGGACAGTAACACACTTACCAAGTGGTGGGTACTCAGAGAAGCTCTCCACACACATGGGCTTGCCTGGGATCATGTCCACAATAGCAGCATCTCCAGACTTCAGGGACTTGGGGTTGTCTTCAAGCTTTTTACCAGAGCGACGGTCAATCTTTTCCTTGAGCTCTGCAAACTTGCATGCGATGTGCGCAGTGTGGCAGTCCAGCACGGGGGCGTAGCCAGCACTGATCTGACCAGGGTGGTTCAAGATAATCACCTAGACGAGAGCAGAGGCAAGTTAAGTTATGTGCAGAAGCAGAGGCTTATTAGCATGTCTTAGCATGTCCTTTTCAAAGCTTAACTCCTGCATGCAGACCTGAGAGGTGAAGCCGGCTGCCTCCTGTGGTGGGTCGTTCCTGCTGTCTCCAGCCACGTTCCCACGCCGAATGTCCTTGACAGACACATTCTTGACGTTAAAGCCCACATTGTCACCAGGCAGCGCCTCAGTCAGAGCCTCATGGTGCATCTCCACAGACTTGACCTCAGTGGTTACATTGACAGGGGCAAAGGTCACCACCATGCCAGGTTTTAGTATTCCTGTCTCCACTCTGCCCACTGGTACGGTCCCAATGCCTGGCAGAGAGAGATTAGCAACTTTACAAGGTGTCTACTGACAACTACATGCAAAACAACTACATGACTTGAACTGATAATTCAGGCTCCATGAGCTGCATGATGATTTCTGTAACACAGTTCTCTGAAAAAAGGACACTCACTCACTTCAGGACCTAAAGAGCCAATGGGAATTCTTTCCAGGACTCATTCAGTTCTTCTCTTTTTATCACAAGGTGCTCCCATTCCAAAAATACTTTCAACATATAATCTGGCACAACTGACATTTCAGAGGCACTTGATAACTGGAGAACGTTAAATATTTCAAGTTTGATCTACCAACTACAAATCACACAACTGTCACCTTTACAGCCGCCCACACCAACCCTGACCTCACCTCCAATCTTGTAGACGTCCTGCAGAGGCAGGCGGAGGGGCTTGTCAGTGGGACGTGTGGGAGGCTGGATGGCATCCAGAGCCTCCAGCAGTGTGGTGCCTGAGGCATTACCATCTTTACGGTTGATCTTCCAGCCCTTGAACCAGGTCATCTGTGGAGAGGCAGGAGCTCAGAGGTTTACTGTGGCTGCTTACAGTGAGGATTGTGGTGGAGTGGTGTGCCCATCTATATTTGTTATTTAACAATATGCAAGAACTTTTTGATAATTGAGGTACTTTCAGACAATGAGCAGTTGCCACTATCAACACGGCTCAAAGCTACCTCCAACCCTACCAGCCCTATCTGTACACCACAGGCTGCTGTGAGGCAGGCTGCTACTCATCATGCAGCCAAATAGAGGAAGTTGAGGGTCACATATAGCTCAACATATGAGAAAAGAACATCCATCCTTTTTGCTTGATCCACCTTTTAGAAAATGCATGTTCCAAAACACCAGCCAGATTTACCTCCTCATCTGATGCATGATGGGTAGGTACTCCTGGGCTGCTTTGTAAACAAGGGCCAGTGACAGTACAAGCTGGAGGATGGATCAATACCAGCTATCTGTGACATGACTTCAAACATGGAGGGTGTACGTTTTTGCTTTCTGTTGTTTTGTTTGAAGCTGTTTTACTGTTTATTTTGTAGGTTGGGGATAAACTTGGCGCTAGCATGTAACAAAAGCAGCTGCTCACAGTCTGGGGCGATGCTGGACTAATGATGTAACATTGAGGGACAGCCAACTGAAACTGTGTGAAAGGATTATTCTACTATTTTTAAACCTGGGCCCTACTTTGGTGCCTAAATGACTAATAAGAACAAAAAGTTTTGGAGCTGATCCAGTACAACGCCTTAGTCACAGCCACAAAACAGGTTGCAATGGCTGAAACATAATCCTTGTGGGCAACTGTGCCGTTTCACACTAAAAGTGTTTTTGCCACTGACAAGCTTGGAATGCTTTTCAAAGAGTCCGACAACATTATGGAAAGGATTCCTTTACAAAGATGCTTTATGTTTAACCAGGAACAGCTGCTATATCTCAAACCCAACAGACTCTTTTTACAAAACCAGTAATTTCCCCTCACAGATCATTGTACACACACATTTTATTCAAACCTGACAGAAACAAAATTCACCAAAACCATCTTTGTTAGTGCTTCGATTGTTGCAACAATTACCATCTCAGGTTAGGTCTTAAATGACTGACTTTTCCAGCTGCTGCCTCTGATCCC
Organism: Chaetodon trifasciatus; assembly: GCA_037975065.1. NCBI lineage: Eukaryota > Metazoa > Chordata > Actinopteri > Chaetodontiformes > Chaetodontidae > Chaetodon > Chaetodon trifasciatus. The sequence continues at coordinate 5,022,962 of JBBMOE010000037.1, forward strand.
TCTTGGCTTCCCTCCCAGTGTTTTCATATCTACTCCGCCAACTAAATAACAAGCAGTTGCGTGGATGCAAGTTAACTGTTATTCCATTTTTTTGTTTTTTCTGGAAGTTTTGAATGGACTGCAGCAATAGCTCAGCTACCTTTAGGTTTGTTGTTGGTCTATAAATGCCCATTAGTGCATGTGTGTTGCTGCTGTACGTTAATTTACTTGATAGGCATTGCCCTGAAGGTAAAGAAATGGAAAAATGTAAGAATTAATTTTCTTGACATTGATTGAGTGATTAGCACCCAGCAGCTCGCTTTGCCAGACCACAAAGCTGTAACATTGGTGATCCACTGAGCATTGAGGCTGAGGCTCAAACTGCTCAAACGTGTGGTGGTCTCTGGTTTAGAGGTGGTTATTGTGGTAATATTTGTGGCAGAAATGCAGCTAAAAGACAGACTGTGCTGACTGGAGAAAAAGCATGTGGTGCCGACTTAGTCCTGTGGGACCTGACCAATCAGAGCAGACTAGACTTTAGGGCACTGGCCTTAAAGACAGTGAAGCTAAAGAGGAGCATTTCAGATGGAGGGTGAGTAGAGGAGCTGCAGTAATGTTTAATGCAAGAAAAATAATGTTGTTTTTTTTTAACAATAAAGCATGTATACTCCACAAATAAAAGTATGAACCTGAAATGAGCTCACCTTTAAAATACAGGAAATGTTTTACACTGGTTTAATTTGCTAACTAGTAGCAAAACTGGCCAAAACAACATTCAACTATTCCTTCTAAGGTTCAAACCAGTCAAATATTTTTGATTATAATTTTGTGCATTATGCCCAAAAGAGGGTAAACCAATAAACAAGAGACATACTACTTGTATACTGATTAAACATGCACATGTCTTTTAAAAGATCTACATACCTACACATAACAAAATATACAAATAAAATGTCCTTAACCGCATAGTTTATTATTTGCTTCTTTCATCTTGCCCTACATTTCAGTTTCAATCAATGAAAGTGACTTTGTATGCGGAGTTTCCAATTGGTGTCGGTCCAGGTGTCCTGGACGATTTCAATGTCCCAGACAAACGAAAGAAGGTCCAGTGAATTATTACTGGTGTTTTTGGACCCAATTTTCTCATGTTGTGTGAAAGTGACTAACAGGGACAGAAACTGTGGAAATTGATCCAGTATTGAGAGAGAGCGCTGCAGCAGGCAGCCACAAAACAGGCTGTAATGTTCTCCCTCTAGGCATTTACACACAGTCAATGTACGTCCACTAAAACTGACCCCCCCCATATCAAATATTAATTTTTACAATTGAATGTCGGCATTTTTTTTAACAACGTGATTACATATTCAAATTGAGGGTATTTGTTGACACTCGTACTAACTGGTATCATAAACATTGTCTCAGACCAGACAGTCAGACCTTGAAGCTGACGTTGCTGCTGCACAGTCTCTCTTCATTGATCTGTCTGTTTTCCACTGAAGACGTGTGTGATTCAGGGAACTCAGAAATTTGTAGAATCAGCTCCTGGATCGTTACCCTGGCTGTAATATCTGCAGTTGCCATGCTTACACGGCAGCAGGGTGAAAAAGTCATAAACTCTGAATGCTCCAGCCAAAGAGCCGAGCTACAGCATGCCCCCCCCTCTACTTGCCGCTACTGCTGAACTTTGCATGGCTGCCACTGTATCTGATTACCATGGAGACAGTGGCAACAAACTCTCACTGTCTGAAAGCACCTTTACCCTTTTCCAACTTATTAGAGGGTGCAAAAGTAGAGGAGGACTGAAATTACAAAGAAGCAGCACCACTTTATATCCTAATATGTAACGCTCACGTAAGATATTTGTAACTGTGAACATACAGTATGGGGTCTATGTAACAACTTAGTGTGCTTATTCTTTGTGTATCTGTAAATACTGTCAATATACGATTATAGCTTGGGTCTCAAAGCAGGCTTACATTAGGGCTGGGTTCCAGCATGTTGTCTCCGTTCCAGCCAGAGATGGGCACGAAGGCCACAGTGTCAGGGTTATAACCAATTTTCTTGATGTAAGTGCTGACTTCCTTCACAATCTCTTCGTAGCGCTTCTGGCTGTAGTTGGGCTCAGTGGAATCCATCTTGTTGATGCCCACAATGAGCTGCTTCACTCCCAAGGTGTAGGCAAGGAGGGCATGCTCACGAGTCTGGCCGTTCTTTGAGATGCCAGCTTCAAACTCCCCCACGCCTGCAGCCACGATCAGCACAGCACAGTCAGCCTGAAAGGAGGGAGGGTGTGGGGGTGAGAACGTCTTTCTTCCTCAAGTACTTTTCTCTCTCTATCATGCATAATTTTTTCATTTTCTACTCGTCCGCCCATTCTCCCTCTACCTGAGAAGTCCCAGTGATCATGTTCTTGATGAAGTCCCTGTGTCCCGGAGCATCAATGATGGTGACGTAGTACTTGCTGGTCTCAAACTTCCAAAGAGAGATGTCAATGGTGATGCCACGCTCACGCTCTGCTTTCAGCTTGTCCAAAACCCAGGCATATTTGAAGGAACCCTTTCCCATCTAAGGGATGTGGAAGGGAAAGTAAGATAAAGACATATCTAACATTTACGTTACAATACAGTGCCTTTAACGGATGCTTTTGTCCAAAGCTTCTACTAGTGCCACCGCTGCAAACAACTTAACAAAGCCAGATGCAATAAAACTTGCAATTATGTGTACATCCTTCAAAGTCCTACTGCAGAACGGAGGCTAATGGAGGTTGGTGTCAGTACAGTACATTGCAATACATTTACCTCATAGCCACCATAGGAAGGACTCTGCATAGAAGCTTCGACAGTCAATAATAAGTTCAATGAAATGAAGTCTTGGAAATATTTTTGAATAATGTAACAAAGTACGCATAATGGGTATTTATTAAAGTAACCTACCTACACGTGTTTATGAGAACTTACTAATTAATTCTACTCATTAAATGAAAACTTTCAATGTTGTCTTTTTTGTTGCTGCTCTAGGACTGCGAGCCATGAGCAATGGAAACGACTGTCTCAAAAATTAAGAAAAAGGAGTTCAAGACACATAATTGGATCTGACTTGGGATTTAACACATCCATTAAAAATTACTTACACACCCAACAATGAACTGATTCATAAACTAAAAAAAAAGAATTCTGTTATGCAACCATGCTGACCTAAAGTCACTGAAAGTCACCCTGACTGACTGATTGCTTGTAATTTGGGGAAAGTAGCTGCGGGCAGATAAAGCTAAATTTACATCCACCACTTTTCCCAGATGTTTTAGCAATTCAATGACAGTCTACTTTGTAGACAAAGTTATTACATAATTACTTGAGTATGGCTACAGGACACAGATTACACAGGACAAGACACAGAAATGCATGATACTTGTAAGACAAGACATCCAGTTTAACATGATACTGTTGTGCTAGAACACCTGTGCAGCACAGTGAAGTTAAACAGTAAAAAAAGGCATTAAAAGATCATACTTTAAATCCAAGTGAAGACAATATGAGTCATACCTCAGCAGCTTCCTTCTCAAACTTCTCAATGGTTCTCTTGTCAATACCACCACACTTGTAGATCAGGTGGCCGGTGGTGGTGGACTTGCCTGAGTCGACATGTCCTATTACCACAATGTTTATGTGGAGCTTCTCCTTCCCCATAGCAGCTCACCCTGGAGGACACTGAGATCCCAGCAAACAAGAACAATCAGGAAATGGGACTAAGAAGCCAGATCTGTGGAGAACCATTACTCCTTCACACTGCTGCCACAGTGCAGCCAGACAGCAAACACAGTATCTGTACACAAGTAATCTGAAACCTCCATTGTGCATGGAGACTGAATAACAGCACCGTAATCAAGCTGTGTGGAGACAGTTTTTGTTGATCAAAAACTGAAGTCCTGTCAAACATCTCACACCCTCCAGAGCATGATAGGTATCGTACCTGCAGTGGCTCAACTATAGGGAGAAAAGGTGATGACCTCAACAAACAAGTGGTCGGGTTTCAGCAACACTGTAAGTTAACACAGATCATTTAAAACTAGAAGAAAAAAAGATAGCTTTGATCAAATCAACCTGGCATCACTGCTTTCATATTGCCTATATTGAACTATACTGTGCTACAGAATTCCAAATTGAATCAAAAAAAATCTCCGGCCTACAGAGATAGTTATCTGAGGCAGACTGAGTAGAAAAACTATCATCATGTTTATGGTGAAAGTCATGCACAAACGTTAGTGAGCAATAACGTCCTTCAACTCAACAGAATCACAAAAGGGACAACTGAGGCTTCTATTTAAAAAGCTCACTTATTTCTGCTCAGAGACCCGACCAGAGGAAGTGGACTCAAGCTTCAAGAGGCTGCCTTGGAGTTCTCCTTGTCTCACTATTTAACGATCTGGTATTACACTAAGTTTGAACTAGAGGAGCCATTGAGCTATTTTGACACATACTAAAATGGTCCAAGATCTTAGTCATGGAGCTCCTTCTTCCAGGACTGCATCAGCTTCACTTACAGCATCACTCTGTGCAACAGCTCGTACTACTGAGCAAACTAACTTTCTTTATAAGTGTCCGAATCTGCACTAAGTTTAGCGAACAGGTACAGAGTTAGAGCATTGCGCACCTCGTGACGGCAGAAGTCAGACGAAAACTTAGACGACGGGCAGTCTATCAGTTAATTACTAATAATGATATTAATGTTGCAGTTACGTGATGTTAGCTAATAGAGCCTTATCCTTCATTTTTATGTATTTCATTTTCTCATCAGCAAAACTAACGATAAAATTAAGCACAATTGTCACGCGCAATCCTTCCCTGGCTCCCTTCTCGTAAAATCTTTCATTAACAATTTGATGGAAAAACTATATCATCGAAATTATAATGCAGGGTACCTGCTGTAGTTCTGAAGTTAGCTAGACGATACAGCTCGCGACATCGGTTTACCGTAGCGACACCTTCGCACAGTGGCACGCGCCCAGGGCATGTACGCGCGCGCACTGGCCTCAGTCTCACCTAACGGTTTCAAACTGCGCCGACTGAACTTCAGCGCATGACCGCATCAACCACACTGCTGGTTAGTACAATATATTTTGGACACTTAAAACTGCTCACTCATCTGTTCATATCACGAGACATCAAAACTCGACGACGTGTTTATATTTGTATTTTCACAGACAACAGTAGGACACAGTAACATCATGGGACAGCTGCTATTCTCAAGATACTTATGACTTAATTAATGACGGCTCCAACTCACAGAAAGCTCCAGATGAAATAAGCGCGTGTAGTGTCAGTAAATTACATGTATTTGACACACTGTCGCAACGAACGACAGTGAGCATTACTGCAGAGCTGAAGGCGGTTTACTAATGTCTGCGTGTCTCAGCATCCACTTTTGAGACGGATGCACAGCAGTGTATTTTACTGTGGCAGCAGCTGATGACCGACAGACAAGATTCCCGCATGACCGCTGAAACTGCGCCATAGTGGCCTGTTAGCCAGCAAATTACCAGCTATGGTGCCAATCCACACCCCTCTGCACGTTTGGCACCACTCGCCTTGATCAAATTGCCATGACACCAAAGCCACACAGCATCCAGCTGTCCATTTGGAGACTTAGTTTAATGCACTTACATAACAGCTATTACAAATATCCCTTCATTTACAAGCCTTTCGTGACACGTCTGTCCCAGGATGCTGATAAAAAAACAAAAAAACAAAACACCTTAGTTGTTGTGTTCCATTGAAAATGTCCCACATCCTACCTTTGCTTCCTGCTCTCAGGTGCGTTCACTGCGATGACAACGGAGATGCTGCCTGCTGTGCAGCACTGACACACACACAGACACGCAGTCAGAGCACCGCTATGACAACTGGCGTCAAACGCGTCATTTACTGAAATTACGAGGTTTGGCCACTAGGTGGAGTGCGACTATAACACAGACAAAGCGCAACCGCACTGCATGGAACAAAAAAAAAAAACTTTATTTGTGGTCTTATTTCAATTCCTGCACCGAATTCAGCAGTTTAGAACATACGAAGAATACTGCAGGTATATATTTGATGAGTAGATGACTTCAAATCAATCATCATACGTTTCCCTCTCTTTTCCCAGGATAGTCATGTAATTTAGAAGTTAACTGTATGCGGTAACTACATCATACGAAGCAGGAATAAAAAAAGTAAATCACAAACATATGAAATGGTGACAGACTTCTGCTGTAATATACATGTTGGATAGATTAACACATTTTCTGAAAATAATTTTAAACAGAGTTCAGTGGAATGAATGAAGCAAAAGTGGGCTGAACAACGCTTTCATTGCAGCTACAATATACACTGAAATACAAGGAAGCATGGAGTGTCAGAAATGTGAGTTGGTTTGAGCGGTTTGCGGCCTGGGTCTGCTTTCTGTCTGTCTGCTCAGTCTGTGGAGACACTGAAAGATAAGAAAGTAAAGATAGGGGACATGAATGCCTCTGGGATCAGGTCTGAAAGTGAGTAACGCTTCATTTGCAGTCTAAATTGTACTGGTCAATTTAGACTACTTCATAAATACTGGGGTAGAGGAAAGAGGATGCAGGGCTGAGACATAAATACCTGCTGTAATCTATTATTCATAATGCATTTTCATTTTTTTCAATCATCAGTATCAGTACTCACTCTATTGTATGTAAGGTGTATTTCAGGCTCTTCGTTAGTTCCATAAGCATTTTGATTCCTGAGCGTTCCAGGCTGTTGCCCATCAGATGCAGCTCTGTCAGATGTTGGGGGTTTGACTTCAGGGCGGTGATCAGGTGCTGAATGCTCCTGGAGCTCAGGTTACAGGTCCTCAGTCTGGAGAGAAAACAGAGCATTCATGCACACTTTGATCAGACAGTCCCTGATCAGAATCAATATTTACACTGAAACAAACCTAGCCTGTCCTCACACCTTCATCTAACCACACAGCATGTTTTGAATATTCAGAATAAAATCCTAGAGCTGCCACACAGCATATAAAGTAGGACTCCATGAACATTGCCCACAGGTCATGTGAATAACCATGTGTGCAACATTAATTCTAAATATTATAACACAGGAAGAAATCAGCATGGAAAAATAACACATCTGCTCAGAACATGCACACACTCTTATGTGGCAAATTTAAAAAAACATGTTTTATAGGAATAAAAACTTAAATATTTGGACCCACAACAGGCTCCACTGTGGGCCCCCTCCTAGTCATGTTAGGGATTAGGATTATTAATATAGGAGCTGCTTTGAGGAGCAGCTCTTATAGCATGGCTATAAGTTATCTGGATGTGCATTTTGACTGACTACATATCATCTGTTTTGCTATTTGTAGGACTTCTTTAAAAGGCAATAATAATAAAAAACGTACGATAGCTTTTCAAGAATACACTGAGGGCTTCTGAGTCCCATGCAGAGTTTCTTCACTCCCTTATCTTGAAGGTCATTGGCAGACAGGTCCACCTCGCTGATTATGCTCTCCTTTGATGCAAGTCCTGATGCGAGCTCGGCACAGCAGTCATCCGTCAGGTTGCAGTGACTCAGACTGAAACGGAACAAAAATGGTGTTAGACTGTTGTTCTAACACTTGTGTAATGAAGAAACATGTCCTGAAAATGATTTACTTTAGAGTTTTCAGATGGCTGTAAGGATTCTTCAGTCCGGCTGAAATCTCTCTGACTCCACTGTCTCCGAGGCAGTTCATGCTGAGGTCAATGTCTGTCAGCTCCACTGCCTGCCAGTCTGTTGCTTTCATCCACCCACTGTAGAGCTGCGAGACTGAACTCAGGACCTTAGCCAAATAACGGCAGCCCATGCCAGTGATTCCACATCTTGAAACACTGAAGGGAAATGAGAGAAATGTCATTAATCCATGGTTTATGGATATTAAATTATCAGCACAGGAGCAAAATTCTAACACTCATTCAAACTTGCTAATGTTATCAATGCAAAAGAAACGCTCCTATCCCGGCATGTTCTACTTCAGTACGTAAACGTAGAGGAAACACAAGAGCAAGGCGTCCTTACTTGAGTTTTTGCAGACTACACCATGCATACATGCCTTCGCAGATGAGCGCAAACCCTGCGTCTTTCAAACTGTTGTTGCTCAAATTGAGTTCCACCAGAGTGCTGGTTTCAAACTTCAGAGCTTCCCCGATACTTCCACAGCTTAACACGGTCAGGCCACAGTGGTACATCCTGCCAAGGAGAGCCAGAGAGATCCAAAAAGCAACTAGATTATTCATATCAATTTATTTATGCTAAGAAGGCGAGACCATGCATTTATATTAAGTCATACTCACTCCAGCTTTGTTAGCTGCGATATATCAAATTTCTTCAAGAGCTCATTGGCCCCCTTGTCTCCAAGAATATTGATGCTCAGATCCAACACTTTCAGGTGGCCGGAGTTCTTCTCCAGAGCTGAGGCCAGATAACGGCAGCCCTTTTGCTCAATGTCACACTGTGACAGCCTGCAATGGAAACAATGACAGACATGTAACTCCAATACTGGGAAGGTAGAACACATTTTTAAAACGCTAACTTCATTTGAGCTGCTTTTTTTTTTTCTTTTCCTGTCTGTGTGTTGAGGGGGTAAATGCTGCAACCTCCATCCATTAAAAAAAATCTTATGGATATACAAAATATCAATACATGTCCCCTGTTAGCTGTGTCCTCTTAAATAAAAGCTGCTAAAACATTTATCCTAAATGACCTTATGTCAAGCAGTGAATTGGACTTGCTTTTCCTAACTGAGCCGTGACATCAGTGCTTTTTCTTTATGTCATGACATGGGAGGACGGAGGGAAAGAAGGAAAACATATTTCACAAATTCCAATTTGGCTTCAGAGAGAGCCACAGTACAGTCCAACTGACAAATGGCATCCTAATGAGTGCAGACTCTGGTAATGTCACTATTCTAAGTTTGCTGGACTTGAGTGCAGCCTTCACTACGGTTGATCATTGCACTCAACAGCCTCAGGAACTGGATGATAATTAAACACAGTATTCAAAGTCACTATTGAAAACTTGAGTTCTCCCATGGATCAGCTCAAAAAGACACATCTGTACAGACTGGCATTAGAATAATATTTCTAGAAAGTCTATTTTAATGTTGTCGCTCTCTGTTTCGGTGTACGGTGCTCTTTTAATCTTTCTCTGTCTTTGCACCTTCGTTGCATTGAATTGTATTTAGTGAAGCACGCTGTAACTCTGGTTTTGAAAGGAGCTACAGAAATGAAGTTTGTAATGATTATTATTCTCATTAGTCTTATAATTATTTCTGTGACTTAATTCTTTTGGTGTTTTTTTTTTTTTTAGAAGTTTTCTTTCACCTGTAGAAATGGTCATATCTGTCATGTTATTATCATTATCATTCATGCTCATGTCCCAACACTTACTTTAGTGTTTCTAACTGGCATTCAGAAGATCTCAAACCAATTGCAAGATGTCGTAGTCCCTCATTTCCTATTTCGTTCCTGCTGAGATCCAACTCTCGCAGTTTCAGGGACTGTCCCAGGGCCGTGGCCAGGTGTTTACAGGCATGAGCCGTCACTCCACAGCCTTGCAGCCTGAGTGTTTTCAGCCTGCAGTTTTGATCGCTCAGCCCCTCCACAAGTATCCTGACTCCATCGTCACTGATGCTGTTGTATCCCAGGTCCAGCTCTCTCAGGTATGACTCCCGTGTGGTCAGGACTGCTGCTACAGCTGGACAGCACTTATCTGTCAGGTTAGAGAATCGCAGCCTGCAAGAGAACTGGAGTTAATGATTTTCTGTCAACACTGAATCAACTGATCTTAACAATGAGTGCTGTCTGTGTATCCAAAGCCTGATCTATCATATTCTTCTGTGTCATTGAGCTCCATTGTTGTCCAAATACTAGTGAGCCACACTCCCACACACACACTGTCCTGCTGCTGTGAATAGTCAGTGGTGCCCTACACATGTATTAATCTGAAGCTGAAAATAGTAACTCCACTATTTACTCCTGTTTAACTAATGAGTACTGTGAAAACTACAGTGGCTCTGTTTTTTAGGAAATTATTCCTATTATTTTTCGACAATAAAACTATACTGAATATTTATGAACTGTCTTATGCTTTACTGACATTTAAAAAAATGGGAGTAAATAAGACACAACACAAATTATGCATTTTACAGCAAATCCATTTCCCTCTCTTCTCAGTTCCTCGATGTACAGTGCAGACTATACACACTTTTGTTGTGGCACTGTGTTCCAGCACATATCAAATGAATGAGACGTCAACATGAGGACTTTCAGCTTTAGTCATGTTTGATACCTATAATGAGTTATTGTTTTCAAATCCACTCTGCTGGAACAGAAAGCCAACACAACACAAGTGTGTAAATTCATTCATTCATTCATCTTCTATACCACTTGTATCCCTTTCGGGGTTGGGGGGGGCTGGAGCCTATCCCAGCTGTCAACGGGCGAGAGGCGGGGTACACCCTGAGCCGGTCGCCAGCCGACTACAGGGCAACACACACACAAGCAATCACTCTCACATTCACACCTAGGCAATTTAGAGTCACCAATTAACCTAATGAGCATGTTTTTGGTCTGTGGGAGGAAGCCGGAGTGCCCGGAGAGAACCCACGCATGCACGGGAAGAACATGCAAACTTCACACAGAAAGGCCCCCGCCTGACCCAGGGATCGAACCGGGAACCTTCTTGCTGTGAGGCACGCGCACTACCTGCTGCGCCACCGTGCCGCCCACAAGTGTGTAAATGTCCTAAATATTTATGGTGTGTACTTATAGAAATGACAGAGGCTGAATCCATTGAGGACTAACTTACATGGCTTTCCTGGACTTCAGAATAGCTGGCAGCTGCCTGAGGAGTCTTTCATCACATCTTGTGGACACTTCCATCTCAAAGCTATCTCGCATCCCTTCAAAAGCTCTGGTCCTCTGTGCCATGAACTGCCAATGCACTGGTGTGATTTCGGGGATTGGGGAGAAGCCATACTTCAGAAAGTACTTGACTTCACTCAGTAAAGCCTGGCTGTCGTACTCTCTCAGACAGTGGAACAGGCCCACAGCTCTGTGGGACAAAATGTGGTCCAGGATCATCCTCTTGGTGTAGCTAAACAGCAGATCACTGGACTCCAACGTACCACGTTCCTTAATGAGGCCGAAGATGAAGCGAAGGAAGACCTCGGTTCTTCCTTCATCACTAAGCAGCGCCTGGTGCACCAGATTCCGACAGCTAATGGACTGGTCAGGACCCGCTTCAATGTCATCCAGTTTAGCAGATGCAGCCAGGAACTCCTGAATGCTGGAGTGACCAAAGCGAAACACCGTGGTGTTATGCAGCCCCTTCTCTTCTCTCAACACAAGTGGACACTCTTTGGCGAATGCTGACGCTTCCTCAACACTTATGTCACGCTTTTGAAGGTTACGCTCGTACAGTATATTAATCATTCCCATCCGAAGTAATGCCAGCTTTTTCAGCTTGGCAATAATATCTGAGTGTGATGCTTTGACCACATTTGTGTAAATCTGCGTTAGATTCAAAGGACTGATTTTAAACCCACCATCTGCCTTTAGATGATTCTTCAACACATTTGCCGTGATGGTGCAGATTGGAGGGATCTGACAGAGGAAGTCCAGACTCCTTGTTATTTTCACATGGTCGATGGCTTTGTTGGCCAGATCATCATTCCCGATGACCGTCCTGAAGTGCTGCTCCATCTGCTCATTGCTGAACCCTCGAACCTCCGTCTCTTTAAGCAAAAAGTGATCAGGGATTCGTGGCACCGTTGCATATCGGGTCGTTATCCATATATGAGCGTTGGGAAGTAAATTCCCCCTGATCAGACTGGTCACTAGAATGTCCACCGTGGACACTTCAGACGCATCATTCACTGGCGGACAGCTGAACTTAAGCTGGAGCTGATACTCATCCAGTCCATCGAGGACAAACCACACATTTTTTTCATTTAAGTCGGAAACATTGAGCTCTTTCAATTCAGGGTAAAATGCCTGGAGAAGTTCAATTAGGCTCAATTTGTTTTTTACTAAATTCAACTCCCAAAATGTGAGAGGAAACAGGAGGCGGATGTCATGGTACCCTTTCCCCTCGGCCCACTCCAGAGCACAACTCTGCACCGCTGTGGTTTTTCCGACCCCACACACTCCCACACTGAGGACAGTCCTTTTGCTGCTGCTGTGTTTGCAGTCACACGATAAAATATCTGCAAGCGGGACGGTTCGATGAGAAATCCAAGTATGAAGGTCAGACTTGTCTATATATCGAAACTCATGCTGGTGCAAATTATACAGTGGGTGTGAGCAGTTGCGTTGGAGCTCACAATAGCAAAATCTTGAAGGAAGTATTGAGTTATCAGAGGAAGCTTCATCCAGTCTCTGATATTTGTTCCTCAGTATGGTTTTGAGACAGGTTTGGGGATCCATCAGACAGGCAGCGGTCCCTGAAAAGACGGAAAGATGGAGAGTGTAAAAAACAAAAGCTATAACTTAATGTTCAACAGCTCAATACAACAACTGTCCTCACTTTAAGGGTCTTCTTTTTTCTCAAGTGAGGACATTTAAGTGTGTCTACAGCAGATGGATAAAGATGTGTTCAGGCTCCTGCAGAGAACGTGAAAGTGAAAACTTTAACTCGTGCTGGCTGCATTCAATCCAAACAGAATATATAAGACACTTCTATTGACAAGCACAGAGTGTTTCACCTCCCTGAATAAAAAACAAGATTTGCATAAATTGTGTTGCATTGTTGAAGTAAACTGTGTTATTTACATAATTCCTCTTTGTTGTATATATTTTTGTGCTTGTCTGTATGTTTAAACTGCTGCTGCAACGGAATAATTTCTCATATTGGGATCAATGAAGTAACAGTCTAAGTCTATCAATATGTAACCTTTATGCTGGGATTTTAATTATTATTATTATTATATTATCATATTACGAGCTGACTGGCAAGTGACAGGCTAAAGTCCTTGCTAACATTCAACCCTGATTCCAAAGAAGTTGGGATGCTGTTTAAACCTTAAATAAAACAGGATGTGATAACTTTCTAATCCTTTTTGAGACAAACTCAACTGAAAACAGCACAAAGACAATATATTAAATGTTTAACTCATCAACTTCACTGGTTTTTGGAAATATCAGCTTATTCTGAATTTGATGCAGCAACATGTTTCAAACAAGTTGGGTCAGAAGCAGATTAAGACTGGGAAAGATGTGTAACACTCCAAAAACACCTGTTTGGATCATTCCACAGGTAAACAGGTTGATTGGTAACAGGTGATAGTATCATGATTGGGTATGAAAGGAGCATCCTGGAAAGGCTCAGTCGTTCACAAGCGAGGATGGAGAGAGGTTCACCACTTTGTGAACACATGATTGTATAAAAGGGTATTACTATATGGAACACTTCTGCTGTCAGTATGTTTACTGACAATACTACTGCATTCTGTTTTTACTTATGCTTTACACAGTGTCTCAACTCTTTTGGAAATAGGTTTGTACAAATTGCATAACACTACATCACACACTCAGAATACAGACACTTCATCTTTGCATACATTTCGAAAGTGTTCATCCCCTGGTTAGCAGCATCGCAGCTGTTCCATCAAGCCTGTAATACATTCAAATGTTCGGCAGAAGTGCAAATAAGAAAATGCAAATGCTCTTGGTTTGATTAGTGGCAAAACATCGTGATGTGTTCAGAGTCTGCCACAGTGCTGTAAAATGTGCTTTTGTGTTACTTCACGTGCTTTCTAGTGTTACTGTAGCTTCCTGTACCATTAAACTGATTAGAATATCTAATGTTTGGCGAACAGAAACAGCAAACGAATGCAGTGATGTAAAATATCAATAACATCGATTATGAAAACATAACGCAGCATATTGAGTCAACAACGTGAATGTAGTTTACAGCATGTCAAACTCTTCCTTCTCTGTCCTGTCTGCAGTCTGTTTTCATGAGAACAGTTTGACTGCGTTGTTTCATCTCGGCCAATGGAACAATGCTTTCAATTCAACGTACATTAAACAACAAATAAACAAGGTTGTCACGCTGTGATGAACTTCCTGCGTCACGTGCTTTCGCTTTCATCTTCAGCAGAAACGTGGAGTTCAGGAAAGTTAAACTCTGCTGAGCTCAAGCTTTTGAAACATGGTGTAACTTAACGCAAACCACCTGCTTCAAACCCACTTTAAGACCTTGATTTAAGGAGACGAAGTCATGATCAGAGTAGAAGTTAAGAGGCTGCAGCTCAGGAAAGCAGAGTTCGTGATGAGATCCGCCCTGTCTGCCCTGCTCGTGCTGAAAAGCTTCAGATAAATTTCACTGATCACTGATCGGTCTGAAGCTACACAAGCTGCTGCCTTAATATTTACTGATGAACTGATCATTTTGTGCCACACACTTACCGAGAGAGACAAGTCCACACGACTTCCTGAGCAGAGACGGAGGCTGGACCACAGTACTGAAGTTAGCTTTCCATTTGACACTTCAGGGGAAAATTAAGGGAAATTTAGCTGCCAGCGCGAAGCGACCATCCTCCGGTTCTCTCCCCTTTTACTGTTTTCAAACATTGCAGGTAGAAACTGCTGCTATCTGAAACCCACTTTCTAATGAGTGAAGCCTTTACTCTGTTTGTCAGTTCATTATATTTTTAAGATATTCTGTAGAGAAATTTCACATGAAAGTGTTCAGACAGCTGAAATGTCCAACACGCTTTCACAGCAGTAAGAAAAGAAAGAAAGAAAGAAAGAAAGAAAGAAAGAAAGAAAGAAAGAAAGAAAGAAAGAAAGAAAAGGACTTTCCCCTTAAGTGTCGAATCAGAAGCTAACTTCAGCACCGTGACTGAACATTTTTTTTCCCCTTCCTTAACTTTATTTACAGAAAAGTACGGTGGCCGACAAGGGCAAACGCGGTGCAAACGACAAAACACTGCAAACACAGCAATGATGCAAAAACAAAAACATAAAAAACATAAAACAAATGCAACAGAAAAACGCTGCAAGAGAAAAATGCTGTAATCACAGAAATGCAGCAGAAGCAAAAACTTACAAACCCACAAAACAAATGCGAAAGAAAAATGCTGCAAATATCAAAAAACACACAAAACCCCAAAGAGAAATGCTGCAAATTCACTCCACAAACGGAAGTGCGTCAGGCCAGTAGGGGGACTTGACCTGAGGGATGGACCAGTCCTGTGGGACCCTCTTGAAAGACATGAAGAAGATAGCTATGTGACTATGCTGCTCTTCTATAATATTGTAAAAGATTACAGCCAAGTACTTAAAAAAAAAACACACACACATAAAGGAAAACATACCTTTTCACTCTCCTCTCCAAAACGTGAAAAGACCGCCTTCACCACAGGCAGGGCCTCTACCAGTTCAGATCCATACCCATGGGGCTCACAAATGCACCAGCGACATTCCAGCAAGTTATGGAGCTGGTGTTAAAGGGGCTGCCATGGCACATCTGCATGGTGTATCTCAGTGACATATTGATATACAGCAGGTCATTCGAGGACCACCTCTCTGCTCTAGGGAAGGTCTTCACCTGGATTGGAGCAGCTGGACTACAGCTGAATGCCAGGAAGCCACCTGGCCGGGGACCACGTGGTCTTTCTTGGGTACCTCATCTCTGTTGAGGGGCTTTGCCCTGACCCCAAAAAAACACACAAGGTGAAGTCATGGCCTGTGCCAAGGTCTGCTACAGAGGTGCGTGCCTTCCTGGGGCTCTGTTCTTACTACAGGAGGTTTGTGAGGAGTTTTGCCCAGCGAGCCGCCCCCCTCAGTCACCTCACGGGGAAGGACGTCCTGTTTCAGTGGACTGCAGATTGCCAGGGGGCGTTTGAGTTCCTGCAGAATGCTCTTTGTGCTCAACCAATGATGTGTCACCAAGACTTCACCCACCGTTTCATTCTATACACCAACGCTTCCCAGGTGGCTATGGGGGCGGTGTTGGCAGAAGATGCTGACGGTCTGGAGAAAGTCATGGCTTATGCTAGTCACTCCCTCACGGCAGCCGAACGACAATGGTCTACGTATGACAGGGAGCTGTGGGCGATAGTGTGGGCTGTTCGTCATTTCAGACACTATTTGGATATTTGCCTGTTCACCACTGTTACAGATCACTGGCCATTGTTGGGCCTTTGACAATTTTCCATTAATAATACAGAACGGGCCGTCGCATCCGCTGAGCCCTGGAACTGGACCCTTATGACTGGGTAATTGTGCACAAAAGTGGAAGTCAACACACTAACGTGGATGCTCTTTCACGCAGACCCGACTTCAGTGCAGAGCTAGTGGACGAGACTAGAGACATAGAGGGACAGAGACATAAAGACTCCCACCCCCACCACAGCCCCTACAATGGACCCCAGCTCCAGCCCCAACCCCTGTTTGCCTTCTGACCCCCAGGCTTGTGTGGACCGGGCCTTGATCTACATTCTGTCACACAATAGCTCCAACGTCAAGGAGCTCCAACAGAGTGACACTGACATCAGACAGGTGTGGGCCTGGTTGAAGGAGGGTCAGAGACCCCCTAGGTGGAGGTTAAAGGAGGCTGGTCGTGGTTTAAAGAGACTGTGTCATGACTTGATGGACTGTTGTGCAGGGTTGTGTGACTGTCTGATGTGGGGCAAACAACACAAGTTGTGGTCCCTGCCGTCTTGGTCCCCGAGGTTCTTGGACACTAGTGATGTGTCCGTCGCGAACGAAACGGCTCTTAGAGCCAGCTCTCTGAAGTGAACGATTGAAGCCGGCTCCTGCCTGGGAGCCAAAGTGGGAGCTGCTTTGGGTTTTTTTTGTTTTTTTTTTCTTGACTTTTTTTCTGTTCAAGTCACACGTGATTGGTCAACTACATGATGTGTGGTGGCTTCACACGCACTGGGCAGGAGGGGGAGGAGCGGGGGTTACAGACACAGCGCGTGTTCTCTCTCGCGCACACACACACACACACACACACACACACACACACACACAGAGAGCCACGACAGAGACAAAATTCTGGAAGGGTAAGCTAAAAGAGCCGGCTCTTTTATGAGAGCTGAGCCGTGAGAACCGACTCTCTTAAAAGAGCCGAAATTCCCATCACTATTGGACACCTGCATGGCACACCTTTGACAGCTCACCTTGTCTATGAACGGGTCTTGGCTTGTGCCAGAGGTGTATGTTATTGGCCCACTATGTACAGCGACGTTAAAGCTTGGTGCAATCAGTGTTATGCCTGTCAAAGGAGGAAGTCCCCAGTACCCTGACATCATGTCCCTATGAGAACTTCACAGGCAGAACGGCCTTTCCAATGTGTTGCAGCCAACATACTTGAGTTGCTGGTCACCTCTAAAGGCAACCGGTATGTAGTGGTTGTTGAGGACTATTTCACTAAGTTTGTTAACCTGTATGCCATCGCTGACCAAAAAGCCGTCACAGTTGCTGAGTGTCTCAGAATTACATTTTGGAACATGGTGTGATGGAAACACTGCACACAGATATGGAGAGACAGTTTGAATTAGATATGGTGAAACATTCGTGCAAGATGCTGGGTGTAAAGAAATCTCATACCACTCCATACAATCCAAAGTCTGATGGCATGGTAGAAAGGTTTAATAGAACCCTTATCGACCAGTTGGCTAAAACGCTCTTGTCATGTGAGGGGGAGTGGGACTCTTTCCTGTTGCAAGTTGCTTTTGCATGCAATACCAGTGTACACTCCAGCACTGGGTTCACACCATACTTCCTCACACACGGCAGGGAGGCCTGGACGCCGATGGATGTGGTGCTGGGGCCACTGGTGCAAGGCAGGCCTATGGATAAGTCCCCGGAGAACTTTGTTAGTTCTCTCCTCAGGCGCTTGGACACTGCTTTTAGTCGGACAAAGGACAACAATATTGTGGCAAGTAGAAAGCAAAAGACTTTCTATGATACCAAGTTGAGGCACGAACCTTATGAGGTCGGGGACCTTGTGTGGTTGAATAACCCCACAGAGAGCCGCCGTAAACTGGCTCCCCACTGGAAGGGACCTTAGTTGGTGCAACGGAGAATGGACAGGGATGATGAGGTCGGAGTCACTTATCAGAGTAGCCCATTTGGGGAGGAGCCCCCTCTTCAGACCGTCCACTGTGATAGGCTGCGGCGCTACAGTCTGCCTGGGGTTTTTCTCTGGGAAGGCCTGTCAGGAAACCTCCTCTCCCCTTCCCCACTCACTGCTCTGCAGGGGAATGCTGCCACACCCAGTAGCCCTGCGAGTGTTTCCTTCTTTGGCCCTGGTTCAGAAGCTGGTGATTCCCCTGAACAGGCAATTGCCCCACCAAGGTTCTCCCGAGTTGGTAGATCATCATGACCCCCTGCCTGCTTTAGGGACTACGTGATGGAGTGACTGTTTTATACATGGTCATGTTTACTGACACCCTGTGTTTTTTGGGGGGTGCGGGTATGTTGTTTTTTTTGTGTTTGTGATTCCATTGTTGTGGGTTACCCAGGCTGTGTTTTACAGTTGTGTTTATTGAATAATTTCCTCATGGCCTGTTTAGGCTGTATATGTTGTATTTTACATGCACACCCCTTTTTTCTTCCCCCTGTGTATTCTATTTCCTTGTGTATTGTGAAATGAGGACATTTCCTAATGTAAAGGGAGACACATGTAGGAGTGGGGCATGAGTGTGACGTCTTCAAGAGGCGATGTTGTTGTTGTGACAGAGCTCGTGGGTGAGAGAAGGAAATAAATGGAGTGTGTTGGTTAGCTCCAAAGCGTATATTTTCTTGAGTTTTTGTCAACAAAAAGGGAACTACTAAAGGGAAGTGAAAAGAACAAGTGAGAGCTTGCCGCGCACTGCTGGGAGTATATCTCCGCACTCCGGGGCGTGTCTGTGACAAACAGGCCTTCCAGTGAATCTTTCCCATAAAGCTCCCTATCTAAAGTCCCTGCAGGTAGACACCCATCATTTGTGCTCCCACCCTGATGATTGGTACAGCTGTGGTGTATGATGTCTGCTTTTCCCTGCTCCCCAAGCCAGACCTCTATCTTTTCTACCCCTCCCATTCTCCATGCACATGGAGAGCATCCCAACAAGATGGGAGTGTGAGAGCAGGGGTAGAAGCATCTGATAAGATGCAACAGACACACTGACAGGACTGACTTCTGTGGAAGACCCCCTATTCTATACCAGACCTCAGTCATAAAAAAGGTCCCGAATTGTCAGAAAACCTGCTGCTGATATGTATTGCACTATTTTATGTGTGTTATGTTCACATGCACATTCTGGATTACTATGGTTTAGAGTCTGAATGAAGGCTGGTTTTACAGCATTGACAATTAGCATCAGTGTTCCAGTAAACATGCCATGCTTGGTGTCATACATTGACACATATTGTGAAGGTTTTGAGAATACTGCTTTACAGATTACACTTGGTTAGACATACAACACATGTTCAAATGTAATCAAAGGAACATGTCAATATGCATGGGAAACACCTTTTACAGTATATGAACTCCTATTGAGAACGCTTTATTTTGAGAATGTTGTGCCATGTTACATATCTTTTTCCCACTTTTTCTCACTCTTATTATTGGCTTTCTTATCCAACATAGCAACTGACCACACTCTTAAAGCTGTCCTGAAATTGATGTATAAGGAATTGAAGATACTTACCAGATGTAGTCCACCTGAGCTGATTTATCCTCAGGTTTTTACCCCAGGCTGACTTTTTATCATGTAGTTAGAAGTGATCATTTGGAACTGTCATATAGACACTCACCATGTTTTCATCATCACTCTGTCACTCTAAGCTATAGGACACATTTAGTGTATTGTTCAGGTAGTTAGTACATGCTCAGTAGTGCTTCATTTGATCACCTGCCTTGATCTTTATTTGATCCCTCACCACCAGCATCATCTTACGCACCCACTGACCAGAACAAGACTGACAGATACCACACAATCCTTCTTTGTTCTAGTTTTACAGGTCTTTTGTTTCACTCCCAACCACAAGTGAACCCCATTTCAAGTCTTAGCAGCTAGGCCATTTGTCTAACAGCAGGTTCTGAAAGTTTTGTGGATTGAAATATGTGAATCATGGTGCATTTTATAGGATGCTGCATGTGGATCACATCTTATAAATTCATTAAAATTCTCCATTACTCCTGTGCAGTCAGCGTAATATAATGCCACAAAGAAATCTGATATCATGCCCAAGAATCGACACCTCGTCTCCCAAATAATATTACGCTCGAGTCAGCAAATAGCCTCGTTTTATAGAATTTTATATAGTTCCACAGTAGAAACAGTGTTGTTTTAAATCGACTTTTGAGAAATAACTGGCATAAATCCAAGTCCACTATTGAATCCAGTACAGAAATATTAAATCAGAATACAAATCTTTGTCACTTTAGCCATGAAAAAGGAAACATTTGAATATAAAAATATTTCTACAAAGACATACAAGCTACAATTGTCCCGCAATTGCAGTAAATAAACATAAGAGAAAAAAATCATAACTCTTAACAATAGTTCATTTTACTTATTAAATCAATGTCTTAGCATGAAGTTTTCATCTGGGTTATTTTGATGAAAGCTGACTAATCACTGGATGTCTTATTCTTTAATGGATCCCCATTAGCTTCCACAGGGTGGTAACTGCCTGGGGTCCTCACTGAAAGCTTTCAGTAGCATACAGTGTGTTCAATTCCTTTTGAAGGCACCTGGGATAACAGCAGTTAAGGCAAATGTTAGTTACATTGAATGCAATATTAAACTGAATGACCTCTGCTTAAAGGATGTTATACATGTCCAACAATCTGAAGAACTTTCACCTCCAATAGTTCACACTAAAAGTCCTGCATACCAGCCTCAATACACGATCTATTTCTTCTCAGTAGGGCTAAAAGGACTCTTGAACTGTTGATAACTTGACCTAAACCAGCAACAAACTTACTATTAGTTGCCTTTTTGACTCATATCTTAACCACAGTCTTGAGGTGTTTGAGAGAAACACCAGCACTTTACAAAGTCCATTCTACCCTGTGATAGTTCCCCATGACAATAAATCATCTCATCAATCTGCATTGCATCATATTTGATCAAAGACTTCTTCTACCTACAGCGATATGCCAATAAACAGCTTTGATTCTGTTTCCATTCAGACATTCTCAAATCTATCTACAAAACAAACATCTACGTACAAGCACCACAACAATACCACAAAACGCAACTACAGTTTAGGATCAAGTGCGGCAAGCTGTTACATTCTCCTCTACTATTCAACTTGAAGGCAGTTTCCATTGTGCATGATGGCAGGGATGCAGAGGTTAAGGTTAGGCACCTTCCTGTAGAGAAAGTGGAAGATCTGTGTCTGAGGCCGGCTGTGGAGCTCGGCTTTGATTCGTTGAGGGTGTGTGTCCGGGGCGAGCTGCTGGCTGGTGTCCTCAGTGACCAGAAACAGTGCGTAGTTCTCAGGGTCAGGAATCTTGAATTTGTAAGCGCAGAGTGAGCAGACCTCCTCTGTGGTTGTGTATGGGTGGACGAGCAGGGTTTTGGCGGTGCAGCCTGTGTCCACTTCCTGCAGAGCCACACGGAGATAATTCTGCAGAGAGGAACAAAAAGACGTGTGTTGACCTTTGGCAGTACAGACAGAAATAGGTATTACTGATAAGTCAAGCAGGCAGGCGGAAAAAACACATGCAGCGATAGCCATAGAAAGACATCACATGCAGTTGTTAAATGTGCCACTAGAGGGAACTTTGTACCAGAATATAAAATCACAGATCCAGATCCATATGCTGTGATGTTAGTACAAACTGCAGATATATTCCCTTCCACTGATGAGGGCCACAACACAGCACCTTTCATGCACCTTTCCAATACTGTGTGCAAAGTTTGGAGGTATTTGGAATTGGTACAACTTAGACTCACTGCCTGGGTGTTCAAGGTGGGTTCAGGTCAGGCGTGATACCTGAAAGTCGTCCACAGACGGCACTGAACGCTGAGCAGTGCGTCGGCGGTGCCACTGGTGCAGAGTGTTCCTGGCTTCAGAGCTCAGCACCCGGGCTGCCTGCTCCTCCTGGAAGTTCTTGATGAGGGCCATGGCTCCGTAGGCACTAGTCAGGTAGTAGCCCCCTGGGGGGTAGAAGGAGAGAAAGATGTGTGACGATGGATGGTGAACAAGGATCAAAACCAAACTGACAGTGAAACACATCAGGGCTAGTTATCTAGAAATGAAACTAGATGACATTGCATAGACTCATGTCAAAAGTGTAAAACACTTCCTCAATTGTAATGGAAATTAATCAGAAGAAGGATTGGTCATTTTCAAAGCATACACATCATGTTTGAGCAATTTTACAATGAGCTTCTGAGCCAGACAGGTCGACGCTGATCAGAACATATTTCATTCTGGGAGGGTTCAGCCTCATTTTTCCTCTGAACCTGTTCCAGTCCATTCAAATCAAACACTGACTGGAATTTCCTACTAATGTCCTCAGGACTTTCCTTCCTATGCGTCCATTTCTCAAGCACTCTGGCTGCAGTGATTAGGAACATTCCAAAGAGCTTTAGGCTGAATTCTGACGAGCGTAACGTCTGTGATGCAGCTATTTAGTCACAGAGTAGTTTGTGTATAAGTACTCAGTAAATTCTCAAAAGAAATGAGAGGGACTGTAAAGTTCTCTGTCTGTTCATCAGAGCTCAAATATGCATAAAATGTACAAAATTCAACTTATGTTTCATCTTTCTGACTTAACCTTTCTTTTCAAAAATTAAACAGGGGCAGCACAAAGCAGTAACACTGACATATTATCATTTTATAAAGTTGATATAGCGAACATGTTAGCAAACAGCGGCTTATTTACACATCACGCAGACATGGAGCAGCATTCATTTGAGTCGTGTTGGTGGCCACCTCTTGATTGTAGGTCCAACATTTACCCTCCTTTTGGCTGTTTTGGTCTCCTCCAACTCCTGAGGTATATACCTGGCTCTTTAGCCACTAAACGCCCCACTATATTCACCAACTAGTACCTGACTTGCTGCTGTCTGGCTTTTGTTTGGTGCGTATCTATTGGAGCCACTTTAAGAAGCAACAGGAGGCATATGGTCTGTGGTGCCTCCGTATACCTTACATTATTTAGTTTTGATCGCAACCAAATACTGCTCAGGAAAAAGGAAAGGGGCGCAGACTTCTAATACACGACCCCCCCACCACTGATCTCTAATGATATGTATAATTTCCAACCATTCAACTGGAGCAGTGCCTTCCGTTCATAAACTGTTAAGTGCTTCCTCCTGGACAGACCTTCCGTTGACAACGTGTAATGTGCCTGACCTCATGAAATGTCCAACATTATGTAAGTTGAAGTGGAGGTAGATCGAAACAGCTCAGCAGCCTCTACCACATAGCTTCTCCACAGGCTTAAAGGACAGTTTTTGGGTTCTCCCTTTGTGCTTAGTAGGGTTGAAACTTACTGTCAGCTTTTTAAGGAACAGTTCAACATTTTGGGAAATACTCTTACTCACAGTCTTCCTGACAGTGAGAAAAGAACATCATCATCAATCTCATGTCTGTGTAAGGTGTGAAGCTAGCATGTGGTTAGCCTAGCCTAGCATGGAGACCAGAAACAGATAGCCTGGCTCTGTGTTTAATGCGTGCAGAACAGAAATGTAAAAGCTTGTGGTTTCAGGCAGAGCGACATGCTGCACTCTATGTTGCGCTGTCTAATAATAGTTACAGCAGGTATCTCACCCTAAAATCACACATTGTCCTTTTCACATTGCTTTTTAATGTACAGGTTGTTGATTTATTCTTTAACTTTATCGAGAGGCAAGCTGTTTGCCCCCGCTTCCAGTCTAGGCTAAACTTAAGACACCCAGACTCCAGCTCAGGACGGGAGACGGGTAAAGGCCAAATTGTGTGACACTGTCTCCATGGTATGCTGTTCTTTTTTTTTTCAACTATGTTACATACCAAGAAAAGTCCTGGCTCACTGACATGGGGTGAATTATCAGGACCTACCCTCTCCTTGCAGAAGAGATGGGTCCAGCAGCTCCATCATATACTGGATCTCTGTGTCCAGCTGAGGCATGTCACACTGAGCCACGACATAAGTCAGCATGGGCAGGAAGTCATCGGCACCGTACATCCTTCCTGGAAGGAAGCAGACAGAGAGCAGAGGGGCTGGTAGGTGTGGTGGTCACATGGGTCAGACAGAAAGAGCAAAGACAGGACTGTGTGGAAAACAGCTCACATCACACTAAAGCTACCGCACATGCAAAATGAGTTTTAATCACAGGTGTTCTGTTATATGTATCCATCTAACACTTGTCCATACCTGAGTTATCCTGCATGATGGTGTAAATGAGTTTACACACACGCAGCAGCACTGACACCTTTTTCTCAGGGGAGTACATCTTTCTCATGTTTAAGAACTTGTGGCAGATTTTCTCAATAGCCACAGGGTCAGGAGGCACAGCTCCATCCACCCCAAGCTCCTGGGGATTCTTGGCCTTCGCCAGGGCCAGGTTCTCCCTCAGCTGCTGCCAAGCTCCGCTGCTCACCTGTGACCACAACAGACCGAGTTTAAGGTGAGGTTCGTTTACCCAGTCAACCAGGTCAGAGCCTGAAGAAATCATTAATGCTGTGTCTTCATCTTTAATGACTCTAATCTCCTCTTAGGGATGTGATTTGTTTTTTTGTTTGATTATTCATAGGGAGTCTGTTTATCTTCCAACAATTATGATTGGAAACAGTATAAGTCATTTTTCTTCCATAGTGCACAACGTCTCATATGTTTCAAATAAAGTAATCCTTTATTCCGCTTTCTTACCTGGAAGTCATGTAAAGCCGCCTCGATCACACTCTTCAGAGGCTTTAGGACACACTTGTGCATGGCCTTCTCTAGCACCTGGTCTATAGAAGACGACAGCAACACACACACACACACACACACACACACACACACACACACACACACACACACACACACACAGACCACAGGTATTAGACATTTTTGATTGTTAACGTACATTGATAGATGAAGAAATCCTGAATTCAAGCCAACAAATGGTTCACTCCTTAGACAATGTGTCAGACCAATGACAGACAATGACACGTCACATTGAAATCGTTCTGTCAGCTACAAGTGTTACAAGAACAAACTCTACAATTCTACTCTACAATTGCTGTAATAAAGGAGGTGAAACACTTCATTGGAAGTGTTTGGTCATCTACACAATTTATCACATGAGAAATTACATTCAATATGTCTCACACAGTGTGCTGACAGCATAACCCAAACCACAACATCACAAAATTCTGTCATATTTTTCTTGCTGTCAACAAATCCCATGAAATCGCCAAAACCACCGATGTGTTACAGCAACTATTAATATTTTCTGACTTCCTCAAGACCTCTCCTACCTGCTGAGGACATCATTCTCTGAAACAGGGTCACATATACAGTAGTTCCATTTTATTCAAAAAGATGATTATTTAGCTCAAACAGCAGCACCAAATTCATAGAGCACATGTAGAACTGAGTAACCTCAATGTATGGCATTGCAAGAACTAAAAGTCAGGTTTTATCAGACGGATTACATATTTGCTATTTGAAGAGTTAATTAGTGGCAGATTTACTGGAGTCTCAGCTTGAGTATGACCTTGATGAATCTAACCTGGAAACAGATCCAACATGGAAGTCCCCTAAAAAGTTGCACTTGGACCTCTACAGTAGTTCCATCTGTATATCTACATACATAGACTTCAAATATCTTCCCGCCCACCTCAACTATGTACAGAATGCTGCATTTACACAATTGTGTCTTATTGTTCACTGCCAGTACTGACTATTCATGCACAAGCATCTCCAGTCTCCAGGCAGTATTTATGCCATGCTTATGCGATGAACACTGAACAAAATGCATGCTTTTCAACTTGCGTAAACAAGCATGCATGCAGACACAAGAATCCTGCTCTTATGGAGAAATGTTTTGCCTTTATGGTGAGTCAGAGGAACGCCAGAGGAGCACAGGGCGAATATGTTCCACTTAACATGACAGCACCAGCCTCCACACTGTGTCTGCGAGCCAAGCGTACAAGGCCTGTAGGTCGCTTGAGGTGAGGGCTTGGCAGTCCTTTATTCCACACTGCTAAGGCAAATAAATCTGAATCATGAACAAGGGGAGACCTGAGGTGTTTACAGAGGCTGGATAAGTCTGCCAGATCCTCCTGTGTACACAAGGAGGGGTACAAAAGGCTATTAAGGACACACAACTAGGCACACTGTAGTATGGACATGTATGCACGGACACACACGCACACACACACACATTTTCAGACTGTGGACTTCCTGATTCCCTCCAGAAAGCCTTGTTTCCTTTGTATATTGAGCAATGTTTGTTATTGGGCTTTATCTAGACAACAGTCTGTTCAAAGGCTTCCCTCCACTGCAATAAACTGCAGGAAAGTCTGTGTTAAACAGTGTATACACACACAACAATATACACTTCAGCAAGCACATTCACTAAAAACTTAGGATAAAGTCAAACTAATGTTCATAGCCACAAACTTAAAATTTATGCAGGTTTCTGGTGTACGACCCAGAAATGAAGCCTTTCCTTTCCACTGACATCCTCCCTCTGTTTGTTCCTGTCCAGTCATGACCCAACGTTACGTATGTGTTGACAGTAATACACCCACGCAACATCCAATAGTTGACCATTGCACCTCTTAACCTCGAAATTTAAGTACCACAGTCAGAACAAATGCTCAAAAAGTTTGGACTTCTAGTTCCTCTTTTACAAGAAACACAAAATATTTAGAGTAGAGAATATTATTCCAAAGATGTCAGACTTTGAGTTGTAACGTAACCACACTCAGAATTCTCACTATTTCTATAAACACACTAAAAGGGACCACAGACAGCGGAACCGCACTTCTCCTTTCTTAAACACATTATGTGTGACTGCAGTATGACGTCAGCAGGACCGCACACTCCAGCCTGTAGTTCTCAGTTTTGTTTTGATTTTCCCAGAAAAATGAGTAGCTATGATTTTGACACACCTTCTACAACATCTTCACAACTATTTCACAAGTCACAGTGTCATGATAGTTTCTCTGGAACGGCTCAGAATTCCAGTTCAGATGAAACTCTACTCTAACTTTACTTCCACAGTCACTGTGTAAAAACATGTCTTCATGTCTTCAGTTCCCCTCTCCAAAGGGAACATTTGTGAGTGTGAGACGCTTTTTGTGTGTGTCTGTGGTCTGTCAGCACCACCAGAATGGGTCACTTCTCTGTCGCTCAACAAGGCTTTGCTGTTGTTTGTTGTTTACAATGAACAAGGGATGTGAGATGAGTGCAAAGACATAATTACATATTCATGCAAATACTGAAGTCCAGAATAATCCGATTGGAATGAATGTCCCTTTGATAGAGCTGCTCAAGCCTGCAAACTTTATTCTTACAGTCATCATGACATCAGTGAGTATGAATTTCAGTACTGATACGACAGCAACACACTTTTCTGATACCTTGCTGTTCTACAAAACTCCCTTCTTATCTTAGTAAAGAAGTCAAAGTGTTCAAATGTTAAATGTTGTCTAAAAAGAAGCAGCGGTATTGGAATAGACTACAACTCCGACATATTTCACATATCATTTGATGCCATGGCACTTGACAGTCTTAAGATATAATGAAATCAAATTGCTGCCTTTCAAAATGAGCCTCAACTGCAGTATGTGCTAAAGGTCATGAACAGAAGCCAAGAATAACTCATTGGGGCACAGCACATTGGCATTTCTGCAACTCAGCACCAGTAGTGAGACTGATATGGAAAACTTGAACTGGTATGTCTCATTCCCAAGACAATGGTGGACCTGGCCTCTCACTGAACATCGGGAATGAATGAAGTCACTTTGAAATCCTTTTCTGAAGCAGTTCTAAAGTGGTTTTACTTCTCAAATTAAAAACTGGAAGGAAAACATGTAGAGAACTGAATGTTGTCAGCAATAGGAAATGACTAAAACATCACACATGTGCCTATGCATACACAAGCAGATGTGACACAAAGTCAAGACACACAATGCCACCACACAAGAAACTTCAACCTTCAACCTTCATGGGTTTAAAAAAGCAATCTTCTCGGCCAACTTACCGATCTGGTCCTCGGGTATGAGTGACTCTATAGGGGGGTCCAGCTCAGAGCTCTGGCGCAGGTAAGCTTTCATCTGTGTCATAAACTGCCTGATAGTCTGCAGAAAATCCATCCCTGATGTGTGACACCCTCGGTTCTCCTGGACAAAGCTGATGTAGTCCTGGACCAGGGAGCCAAAATACGAGCTTTTGTCCCTGGACAGCTCTGCAATCCTTTTCACCGCCCGTCTCTCTGGGGTCATGAGGGAGCTGAGCATGCCGCTCACCTTGCGGAAGCGTCCCTTCAGGGCCCTGGGCAGGATAAAAGAGCCACCACTCAGGCTCACACCAACCCTTCGCCGCCGTGCCTTTAAGGACGGACGGAGGCGCATTTCTAGGTCCGTCTCCAGGCTGACACCATAGTCTTCTTCCTCGTCTTCTTCCCCATCCTCGTCGTCTTCACTGCTGTCCTCCACTGGATCTTGATGATTAAGGTGTCGGGATGGGCTAGGGGCCAGGCCCAGGGAGAATCCCGGAGACTGTGAATATTCCAGTGAGTCGGAGGAAGAAGTAGACATGCTCATGTCACTGAGTCGCTGGCATCCCCTCTCATTAGGGCTAGATGGACTCCCAGCGTTATTCTCCAGTAGTACATCAGCAGGGACAGCAGGTGGAGGCTGGCAGGGTGGAAGCTTGGCACGGGACAGAGCCTTAGCGATGGTATCATCATCCAGGGCGATGTGGCAGCGGTGAGCTTCCAGATCAGGCTTCTTAGGTCTTGGAGGTGGTGCGTTGGAAGGCACAGGGATTGGTGAGCTGGCAGTTTTGGACGGGCTGCTGTTCTTGGCACCCATTGGTGGTCGGGCAGGTGCCGGGCGCCTACTAGAGGACTGTTGATGCTTTGGAGACACAGCAACAGCCTCTGGCATGCTCTTGGGTCTCGTGGTAGCTGCTGGAGGTCCAGGTGGAGGTGGGGCAGGGCGCCGGCGTGGCATTGAGCGTGGTGGAGGGGGGCGAGGGGGAGGGGGCCGTGATTTGCCGTTGAGTTTGATCTTGTCCACGTGTTGCTCGCTACCTTGACTGCTGTTTAATGGCCTCACGGTCGTTTTCCCCACATTCTCTAGGTTGTTATTAGACCTGACAGCGCATGAAGGTGTATCGTCCTCACAGCGGTGGTGGTGATGATGAGTCTGGAGAAACAGGGGGTTAACGAAGCACAGCGGACCGCTGGAATGTCTTCTTTCCAGATGAAAGGAAGGTGGAGGAACGTGGGGCCGTAGGGTTGGGGGTGCACTGTCGCAGTGAGCCCCGGCGTGTCTCTGCTGTGACCCCTCAACTTCCCTGTTCCTGTTAGTTCGCTGGGGGCTGAGGGTACGGCTCAGAGGACGACGTGGCCGTGGAGAGGTGTGACGCTGACCACACAGGGCAGAGTCCCAGAAGCCTGTAATACACAGACACAGACACACTCAGAGGCGAACATTAACTAACATTAAGCCCAACACACACTCCTCCTTTGGACAATTCAAGGTTACCAGAAAGGCAATATCCTCAGACCCCAACTGGGATCAGAGTCTTCAAACTAAAAGATCAGTTAAAGACGTAAGAAAAAACAAGACAGCATTCTCAGCTATTTCTCACCAACAGATCAGATGTTTCCTCAAAGTTTTCTCTTAGCATGTCTTCCTGTTCTCTTGTGTCTTTAGCCTTGCTGGTGGGAGAAGGGCGCTGAGCTCTGTCCTGTGTCTCTTAGCTCTGAATCACTGCTGGTTGCCGACACAACAAGAGGCAGAAAGAGGGAGTCGCCCATGCTAATCACAGAGTGGGAGGGCACTAAACACGCCACACAGCAAACAGTTCCAGTTCCTCCACTCCCTCTTCCAGCTCTGTGTGCCTCTCGTACTTTTAGTGGCAGTATTTCCCTGTAGCTCCCCCAGATTTAGGACCTGTTAAAAGTTGTCTGACTGCATTTATATGATTTCCTCTCTTCTACTTTCTATATTGACAGAGCAAGTGTGGAGGAGTGCTCCCACTCTGGTGTTCCTGTGTGCCTTTCCTCTGAATCACTGCATTGTTTTCAGCTGTGTGGCAAGACAGTTCTCTTGCTAACACACTCAGCTTAATAACCACTTGAAAGGAAAGATTCTACAGGATCTAAGTAGGATTATGGAGTTAGAACACAATGATTTAACCAAACTGAAAAGAACAGGCAACAAAGCATACCACTTCAAAACGTTTATGCAGTGACTGCAGCATAAGCCCACAGATGACTGTTCCTGCGGCTAAAAATGGAAACATTAACTCTTGCATTCCAGGGGCAGTAAAGACGAAGGGTCCAGCTGGTAGAGCAGTTTCATCTGTCTTAGAATATCTCAGTGGCTGGAGACTGAGATCTGGTGTTCTTATTGGTCCATGTGAGCAATGACCACCTGACACTGTGGAGTCTAGCTACAGAGCAAGACTGCAGCCCAAACAGCAATACTAACCATGCTAACTAACCAATATAGGATACGCTGATGGAAAGATGAGTGCTGTGCCCTTTCATTCATGTTAACATTTATCTGTGATATTCAAGAGAAAAAGAACACACCATAAATTCTCAAATAAAAGCTGGTTCATTTAAATAAAGGCTGAGTCTGAAATAATAAATAAAAACAGTTAAACATGTCAATAAAAATGCTTAAACTAGCCTCTCTAGCATAGCAGCACTCTCCACAGCCTCTGGGAAGGCAAATCATTTGCAAAGTCACTGCAATATTCAAATGTCTCTGAAGCTGTTTGTAACATGTGTTTGCGTTTCACATGCGTGTGCCCAGATTCCACAACACAGAATGCTGTCTGCCATTTGTCTTTAAATAGAAGCTTTCCAGTGGAGAAGGGGAGTTTCCCTTAATGGCTGTACCACTTAGCTATGAAAAACTGAAGCTGGCTTACACTTAAAGGAATGATCAAACTCTCTCCTTCACATTACATTTGAGAATGTCAATTGAAAAGGCCTTGCAGTGTAGGCTTACACTCACCTCCATTCACAGGAATTCATGCCAAATACAAGAGCAGCACTTCACACTCGTAAGTACTCATGACACGTTAGCACTCACACTTCCAAGCCTTGTGTGTTTTCATACATATCTGAATGTGGTGTGATGGTATGTGTGTGTGTGTTTGGACAGCACACGGTCTACTGTAGCTTTCCACTCGCCACTCCCTTCTCACCCACACTGAGCACTGAGCTATGTCACTGGCTTCTACTGTAGGAAGCTGACTCATTGCAGTTTCACAGCAGCTGAGCCTGGAATAACTTGACAGAGATAAAGTGGCTAAACCTTCTGCGAGACAAGACCTGAATGGTCAGCACAGACTGATGAAGAAAAATAACTTTAACCTGTGCACTCCGACACTGGCTGTTTTGCCTCCATTTGCCTGCTTATTTGACGGACTGCTTGCATGTTATAGCAGGTGTAGTGCTCACCAGCACCACTAGGTTTGGAGAGAATGTGGTATTATCACATACAATACTGCAGTTTTAGCTTCTGAGCTGTACTTGCACCACATTATTACATCCTTCTTGAGCAACTATTTGTTTCAGTTCATGCAGGTACAGCATGGAAACCAACTTATGTTGAACATTTGGTATGCTTTGTCATACACTGTCATATTTTCTTAATGTCAGATTCTGTCATAGTTGTGCAGTAACATCATTACTAAGATTCTGACCAGAGATGGTTTTCCCTCGATGATATGTTGAAGGTCACTCTGACATTTGCAAGCTGGAGTCCACTGATAGAAACATCATATTCTTGAGCTACAGAATGTTGTGGCAGAATCAAACCCAGACAACAAATAAGCAAACATGGACCTCATGAAAGTGATTGCTTCCTTTAATTACAAGTCCTGACTGTCCTATTTGAGTTTCTCTGAACACACCATGAAATTTCCCGAAAACAATCCCTGCTTGCAGTTCTATCAGCAGTGACTGTTAATGTTTTAGAAATAGGACAACATATTGTCAAGTATATTGCATATTGTCTTTCTGAGAGTTGAAATGAGAATATTAATATCACTCCTATTTTTCTCTGTTAATGTTTCTGCTATGGAGTTGGGAGGCAAATAGCCTAAAACCAAAAACTAAGTAAAAGAGACACATGTTAATTAATGAGCTTTAAAGGAGCATCTTTAAAGCATTAAAAACTAGGCTAGCTGTTTCCCCCTGCCTCTAGTCTTTATGCTAAACTAGGCTAATCGTTAGCTTTTAAAACACAGTCGTAAGCGGCATCAAGCTTCTCATCTGATGATCTTCTCCAAAAAAATGATGAGCCAGTCCTTAAAGTTTGACAAATGAAAGCACTGAAAGCAATGATTACCCTTGACAAACAAATGCCAAGTCTCATTTTTTTTTACTGCTGTGAAATGAATGTAAACTAATCACAACAAAGACCTAAAATTTCTAGAATGCATGGACAAATACGTAACAGTATAATTGATTTGCAGTTAAACTTGCAAAACCAGCAGCATGGTCGTTTTAGCTGTGTGTTAATACAGATTTTCAAACCAGTGAAGAAATAAAGGAGGCTACCTGCTCCAAGCTGAGCCACCTCCTCCAGTTCTTTCTGAGTCTTAGCAGATGCAATGGCTTCTGGGAGTTTGAGTGTGAAAGGCAGCACATCCCTAAGTGAAAGATGGAAAGGCAACAAACGTGACAGAGAATAAATACAAGAAAAACAATACATGAGAAGACGAAAACATGAAGCAAGGGAGGACCTGCGGTAATCACGTGAAATTGCCTGGGAGAGTTGTGATACTTAAACTGCTGTTACCTGTGTACCTTTAATGTACTTATGTCAACTAAGACTTAGTGAAACGGCCTAATTAATACTGCTCAATATTCAGTACTTTAAGGTAAGGGTCATAATACACATTGTCCTCATTTGACAGTGATATCCCTGAACAAAAGTGATGATGCCATATGTTTGGTTGGCAAAGCAAAGCCTGAAGACAAGCATACAGAGAAGTGAAAATACTTTGAACCAGCATCATGATAAACATGCTGACACACCCATTGTTCTCATTACAAAGCCAAGCAGATATACATTTAGAGATATGCAATACATACATGTTGGGATTTAGAGAGTAAGTGCATTTGTAAAATCTAGGAGGCCTGTTTGATGAGCAGTCATCCCTCTAGTTGTCCAGTCTTGTACTGCTTGCAGCACAAATTCCCTCTATTTCCTGTGTCTGTTGTTTTAACTCCTACGTCTGTCTATGTCTCCAGAGCTGGCACAAGCTAAAACAAGAAGTGAGAGCCTTGGGCACTGAGAGCTGACTGCTTACTCAACAAACATTATTTTCATCCATGGAGTTTCCATCCTCGAAATACCCAGTCATCACAGAGCACAACACGGAGAGGCTGGGGATGTGATGGATGGATAGACAGAAAAACAAGTGTTGTTTACCTGCTAATACAGTAGAAAGCAACCAGGCGAAACAGATCTGCAAAGCTGATCCCAGATCCCTCAAGAGAAAAGGCTGCAAACAAATGAGATATTTACAGAGTGAAGGACAATCAGATGTACTTGCATACAATGCATTTGCATTAGGAACCTTTGTTCTGGTCATTCCACAAATCATTGTTCAGTCCTTCCCTGTAGTTTATATATGTGTATATATGTGTATGAATATATATCTCCGCCATCTGCTTTTGCCTCTGGTCTGATCATATACATGTACATATATTTTATGATCAGTGATCAGCAACTTTCTACTCATTCATATGAGTAGAAAGTTATTTAGAGCTTTATTCACAATATATACTTTTTATTTTCATTTTATTAGAGACAGCTACTGGGGGTAGCTGTCGCACTGCTAAAGGTGAAGCAGGTTGCCACCACTGGAGGTTGCATCTGGGAAGGGCTGGGACTATATCACAGCTGAGTCTCAGTGGGCCTGACCACCTTTGTTTTGGTTTTTAGCCATGTTAGCAGCGTAGCTCTAGGGACGACAGTGTAAGCTGACTGGTCCATCACTCTCGTCAAGACTAAAAATACTAATAGAATATTAATGCAAATACTAGATGGACTGCTGCGACATCTTTTACAGACACTGATGGTCTTCAGAGGATTAACCCAAAGTGCCTGTTTTTGCACATCAGCAGGTCTCAACAAATATTGGATAGACTGCAATGAAATCTGGTACAACATACAAGGATCCCAGAAATGATCCCCTGACTTTTTATCTGACCAGCAGGTCAGAGTCTTCAATTAACCAACCCAATATGTCTGCCAACATCTGTATTGTTTGGCACAACAGATATTCACGGCCTTTTAACAATTCAGAATTATGCCATTGAATGGATTGTTATGAAATCTGGTACAGACACTAGGACCATGGCTCAAACCTCTCTTCAGCCAACACGTTGCTTGTTTCATCAAGATGTTCCTACAACTGCTCTTTACTGTACAGTACCAACACTGCATAACTCTGAACCTGGCTAACTGGAGACTTTCAGGCTCTCTGATATGGATTTACAACACCGTCTTTCAGCTTTTCTACATACAGTGACCACTTACCCTTCCAAATGTAATATTTAGGCCCAGTTTTAAAGAAAGAATGTGCATGTTAATGAGCATTGTATCTTAAAAAGGACTGAGGATTAAAATATTTTTTACAAAACCATTGTTTTGTTCATGCACAAGGGTAGCTTAATGCAGCAGTCTGTGCGGTATGAGAGACCAACCGGAGAGCAGCTGACCCACATCTAAAGGCCAAAACAGACCCAAGGCCCTCCCCTCCCTCCCATGTGTGCTGTCATTTCAGGAGGGAAAATCCACAGCTGGTATGTCATCACACTTTGGCACTATCACAGCTCCGTGACAAATTCCAGCGCCTCAATTTAGGACTAGTTACTGTAAGATTATAAGCACAGTTACAAATTAAATTATAATTATTGTTTCAGTCTAATAAGATCACAGTAAATTATGAAACATTTACTTTACATTTCAATGAAATGCAGCTGTTTTAGTAATTACAGTCACGCATACACACAGCTAGCTACAGTGTGTTCCTTGTTCCATGTCTCTCTTGAGGGATTGCAAGCAAGCACATGACCAAATGTTGTGCAAGTCACAGTTTGCTATAAAAGTTTACTGAAGGCAAAAGCATCATCAGCAAAGCCTTCCTGCTCGAAGAGAAGCCCAAGTTACAGGGAATGTGTCACTGCAGCCACGTCACGTGCAGACCAGTGTTCGGTCACTGTATACCAGCAGTTCAGTGGAACACACAGCACCAAACTGATAGTAAGAATCTAAAACAACCCAACGTGATTTTGAGCCTCACAGTGACATGCTTACAGACACAGGACTGGGCCAAACTGAAGTCCTCGGACCAAACTCTCATTTCTCATTTGCGTATGGGTTTATTTTTGTACGTGTGTCTGTGTGGAGGCGGACAGGAAATGATATCCTTCGCTCGCTGACGCACTGTGGCTGCAGAGGTGGTTGTGGACCACAATTTGAGCCCTCTGGTCCATGAGCCATTACAACTGCTTCTTCTTCAACATGAAGTCGCCTTTTCAAAAAAGTAACTAAACGTTTTCATACTGTAAGTATTCAGCAATTTGGACAGCGTGTAGCAAATGACAAAGACTGACAGAACTTTTAGATCCAGTCCGTTTGGTATTATTATCTGTGATTTGTCAGTATCTAAATATATCTATAATATAAATAACACATTCCTGATTCCAAAAAAAGGTCACCGGTTCGATCCCCGGGTCAGGCGGGGCCTTTCTGTGTGAAGTTTGCATGTTCTTCCCGTGCATGTGTGGGTTCTCTCCAGGCACTCCGGCTTCCTCCCACAGACCAAAAACATGCTCATTAGGTTAATTGGTGACTCTAAATTGTCCCTAGGTGTGAGTGTGAGCGTGAATGTGTGTATATGTGTTGCCCTGCAGTCGGCTGGCGACCGGCTCACGGTGTACCCTGCCTCTCGCCCATTGACAGCTGGGATAGGCTCCAGCCCCCCCCCAACCCCGAAAGGGATAATCGGGGTATAGAAGATGAATGAATGAATGAATGAATGATTCCAAAAAAGTTGTGACGCCATGAAACATGAATAAAACAGACTGTGATAACTTGTTAATCCTAAGTGTGATTTTCTCACTGGAACACAGTACAAAGATATATTTAATGTTTAACTCATCAGCTTCATTGAATTTTGTAAATATCTGCTTAGTCTGAATTTGATGCAGCAACATGACTGGGAAAGATGTGGAATGCTCCAAAAACACCTGTTTGGAACATTCCACAGGTAAACAGGTTGATTGTAACAGGTGATAGTATCATGATTGGGTATGAAAGGAGCATCCTGGAAAGACTCAGTTGTTCACAAGCAAGGATGGAGAGAGGTTCACCACTTTGTGAACACATGATTGTAGAAAGGATGTTAGTACATGGATTCATGACACAAATGATTGCATTCTGATTTTAAAATGTTTAACACAGCGTCCCAACTTCTTTGTTATCGGGGTTGATAATGTTAAGATTTGACAATATCTAAATCATTTTATCCTGCTGTAGATAATCCACCCATCCAGAACTCATGGCACAGGCAGGGCAAACATGTTACTTACTGTACTGGCTCTCTCTGACCGGAAAGTGGCTGATGGGAGTTCCTGACTGGTCGTCCTTGAGACGCACAGACAGAACCTTTTTCTGCAGTGCAGCTGACTTCCTCACCAGGAACACCTGCACCATGGAATCAGCAGTCATGAAATATACTACAATCTAGGATAATATTTCCATTAGCATTGTATTCCAGGATGGAATCCCTCACCCCTGGTGGCTGTTTAAGCAATATGTGGCTGGCCTCCTCTTCACTGACTGCCAGCAGCAGCCACACCGGGTGGGTCTGAGTTAGCCTGTCCAACACGCTCATCCTCCTCCGTAAGGAATCGTACCCAGAATCCCTTTCTTCCCCGACCCCACCACAGCCGGGGGACTGCAGGTACACACCACTCACTTCACTCTCCAGCCTGGCAGAGAGACAGACAGTGAAATGCTTTTGCCATCTGCTGGTGAAAATGAAATCAATGTATAGCAGCAGGAACAGACACTGCTGAAGGAAATCACATTGAAAAGAATGCAAAACAATGCAGAACAAGCAGATGACAACACATGACCTGTCTCATCAAGATGATATGTGAGGTATTATCAGAGATTAAGAAACAACATTAGTCAGGTTGATCAAGACAGCAGGAAAAAGGTTAGAAAAAACTCACCCTTGTAGGTCCATGGGCTCCTTGTCAACTGTTGGAGCGGTTTGGACCATCTCCTTCTTCAGCTCCCCAATCTCCAACGCAAATGTGTCGATCAGCTGGAAGAAGACACAATGAGAGGCTTTGACCGATGAGGGAACATCAGAAGAAGCAGAAGAGGAGGGGGAACAGCAGTAAACGAAACCGACAGCATTGCTCAAACGTCAATTAGAAGGAAGAAAGTGAGACTGGAGGACTGGACGGAGGGGCTGCACTGGTCATGTCTCGAACAAAGGGCAGGGAAATGGTTAGTCACAGTTCCTGTGTGTGGACATCATTTCCTACAGGCAGGAAACACGGAG
This sequence comes from Chaetodon trifasciatus, assembly GCA_037975065.1. Taxonomy (NCBI): domain Eukaryota; kingdom Metazoa; phylum Chordata; class Actinopteri; order Chaetodontiformes; family Chaetodontidae; genus Chaetodon; species Chaetodon trifasciatus. The sequence goes on from JBBMOE010000037.1 coordinate 5,060,710, forward strand.
GGAAAGCATTGTCAAAAAATGACCCACATCAACATCCACAGTGAGTGGAAACATTCGTCGTGCTTCAAAGAAGCACACAGAACAGCTTTCAGTGCTCCTAACTGAAGGTTCAGCCCAGACAACAAACAGCATGAAGACGTCAGCTTGGATTCTGTGTTAAGCACCAATAAGTCAATGATTGCTAATGACTGGACATGTATTAACAACAGTGTAGCACTGTGTCTGTACTGTATTTGATTTTAACCCACAACTGTTTGTGGATCCTCTGATGACACAGATATGGAATGTGTTTCACAATCTGATAGCAGCCTCACTAAGCATGCCGAAAAGCCGTGACACGTTTCTTTTTTTTAGGACAAAAGGAGAAGCACATGGATGGATGTAGTGCAGACAAAATCAACACAACATGAGCCCCATTTATCAGTGTAGACTCGTTTACATTTATTGAAGTATGCCAATTTAGCTATTAGCAGTTCCTGTTTGCAGTGTATCCATGGATACAGAGACAGGCATTACTGGATGGCTTTGATACTGAAGAAAACTTAAAAACATGGTGATTCTCACCCAAGTTCTGGAGTCATGAGGGAGGTTGTTTTTCTATGACTTCTAAGTGGATTTATAGACGTTAATTTGGAGCTGATGATGTCCTCGGGAAGTGTAAATCACACTGAATCTAAAAATGTGTGATTCGTGTGTGTGTTCAGATGTGACTGATTTATTTTTGACACAAATTGTAGCCATCTGGGTGAGTACCTTAATTATATTATAATTTATTATGATCTGTGTGTCACAGCCTCTGCTGCAGCTGGAGCTGCAGACCAACAACAACAACTAATATTGCTTTTAGAACTCCAGCATGCACCTGTCTGTTTCACCTCACCCAGCATCTTCGCCTCACCTCTCTCCCTCTCCACCCCTCCTTCAACTCTTCCACACATCCCTCACAGCTTGAAAACCTCTGGTCTCCAGTAACGAAGGATATGAGAATTCACTGTGGCAGAATTTATTTCTAAATCAGCATAATTATGTCCATTAACCCCCAGAAGGACTCTTTAAAAATGGTTAAAAAATGCTCTGATGCATAAAGATGGCAACTAACTGCTTTCATGTTGTTGTGTTTCTTTCACCCTTTTCCTCATTCCCTCATTCCACAGTTTAGAGCACCCTGAGGGATTCAGAGCCTCCTCAAACATGTCTGAGTAAATGTTGAAATCTGGATGCTTTACACTGAAGATCTGGGTCAAACAGTGCAAACAACATGGCTTCCTAAGGCTTAATTATGCATTATATTCTTGCATCTGACCACAGAGCACAACATAATAAAGACCAGAAATGTGAGGCAATCAAGGCAAAGTATGTGAGTGCAAACAGCACATGGAAAATCTATGTCATATTATCAGCATTGTTGTGATGTGGTTAACTCCACCCATGTAGTGCAAAAAAATATACACAAATACCACCTTTAATGAAGAGTTTCTGCTTCCATGACACATTTCAACCTGCAGGTGGCATCCTTTTCCAAACTTTCCTCCACCAGCTGGGCTCCAGGCCAGACCACAGTCACCACAGGACCCTCTAATTCCCCCCTCGCAGGACTAAGTGGAGCCAGCTCTGTTAAAGCCACAGTCTCTCCTGGCTTTGTGTCAGGTCAACACTCTATCATACAACATGAGTCAACAAGATAGCTCCAGAGTAACTGGAGCACTGAAAGCTGTACAGTTCAGACCCAGACTGGGATGCTCAATGTGAGACCTAGTGAAGACAGGGATGGTTACCAGAGTCTCGACAACTGAGCAGCAGTGGAGAGCCAGCTCTGATGCAACGAAGCTTCATTTTTCCCGTCAAAAGCAATGAGGAACCTAAAAACAGATGGTACAGCCAAAGTGTCAGTTTAAACTAGTACAGCTAGACGATGGTTGCATCCTAAAGAGGGAAATATTTGGAAAATTCTGTCCTGTCAGCCCACTCTACAATAACAAAGAAGCATCCTACAAGCTGTTGACAGAGATAACTTTCTGGATTACAAAATGCTGATTTATACCAAAAGCTTTTTATGCAGGGAACTGAAATCCAAGCAGCTGGAGTTCTATGAGTCAATTTAGGGACAAAAGCAAGGTTGGATTGCCAAACAGGCATACCTGGCAACTGCTACAGCCAACCCCAGGTTCACTGAATGTCAACGTGTACGATTAAATGAACATTAGTCTGAGAAGACGCAACGATGGTCCTGCTTTATTACCGCACTTCTCACCTTTATTACCTTACCTTCTTATCTTTACGCCCTGTTCTGCACAAGCGTCCTTGTGTCAAAATGTAATTTGTCAGTGCCTAATGCTATCATGCTACACGACAGGATGTGCTACTGGCACACTCTCATGAGCTTATACATGTGAGATGTGAGATGGACACATCAGCAGTTGCTCTTTATTTCATGATCTATTTTTTCATTATCTGAACAGCATACTGTACAGAGGACTGTACTACATTTGGATGTCTCTAAAGGTCAGCTGATGCTTCAGGCTGATATGTGCTACTATAAACATCTGAGTAGAGACAGTGAATGTGTCACATCCATGCACTTCCCTTATTTTACCACTGTATCTCTCTAGCTCTTTAAAGCTGAGGTGAAGAGGATGGAAACTGGCTCCATCCACTAACTGATTGACAAAAAAGATGGATTTAGTCATGTTGTTTATGGGCACAGCACACTGTATTCACCCTTCAATATAGTGTTACAGGTATGTAGATGACGATGTCACTGCAGGGCCTCAGTTCCAGCACAGGGACACTGTACACAGGGAGTGCTCATAGAGTTTGAGGAATCCAGCTGTGAGAGGAGCCCAGCTGCTCATTTATATTAGTTATTAATCCAGCCATGGAAAGAAGTAGAAAGATAGTTATTACTTTCTGTTAAGAGACAGGCATTGAATTATATGAATGAAAAGGGGGAACAGGTCCAGAGGAGGAGACATGGGAAATTCCTGAGCTATGAAATGAAGGTCAGTGAACACGAGAGTTGCTGAGTGACTGGCTCTGGGCAGAGCGCCTTGTGGAGCTCTGATCGTGGCGCCCATGCAGGAATTATTTCACACTGATGACTTTGAGAGGAAAATGACCAATATTCACAAAAGCAGTCAACAACAAAAGTCTGTGATTAACTTTTATGAACCTCGACAACTTCATTCATCCAGTTTGTTCCCACTCTTTATTGATGTCATCCCCCTGCTCAACATATGGGTGCACAGTTAGCAGAGAGGCACAGCTCAGACACAGCTCAGTGTGTGTGTGTGTGTGTGTGTGTGTGTGTGTGCATGCGTGCATGCGTTCTGTCTGTGTGTGCACAGAGGTAAGTGATTCTCTGCATGGGCTGCTGTTAAAGCCATGGATGGAGTCAATGGGAAACTATGTGTTTGGTTTTGACACACACACACACACACACACACACACACACACACACACACACACACACACACACACACACACACATGCGTGAGTGTTTTCACAGGGTGAGTGAGGATGGAAAAAACTGCAAAGGAAATTAAAAGCCAGACAACTTTCAGTGTTTGTGTCTTCGTTCATTGTTAATTCAGGTCTAAATGAAGGTCTTTTATTAGCTTCGAAAGTGGCTTTCATTTATTCATCTGCAACACACTGTGTGAACTAAGTTGCAGCCAGGTGAAAGTTAAACACTTGCAGTGAGACAGAGTGTACAGCGGGAGCTCTTGTCCACTGCATGGCAAAGAACAGGCCCATAGCTGCTTGACAAACACACTGTAATTTATACATACCACAGTATATTATTCACTCTGTGCCTGTGTAAACCAGATTAGTGATGAGGGAGAGATAAAGAGAAGATGACGTCAGGCTTCCAGTGAAGGATGCAACATGTGTTGTGTGAAAATGTTGTGTCTGGACTTTTCATTAGCTCTAATGGCAGTAATAAAATGATGTGATGTCACGCCAGTGTTATCCTTAAGTAAGACTGGTGGTGTTGTGAAACTTACAGGAGGTTTCTGTTTATCTGCTGGACCCTCGAAATGGCACAAATGAAAGCAAGAGGCTCTGATGAAAGATTGAATCTTAAGCAGCTGGGAGGTCAAAGGTCAGAGTGTCAGTCCAACCTACAGAAATTCAGCCCGTTGCTCAAGGACACTTCAACAGGGTGGACGCTTACCAGCATAGAGGGGTGAAACTCCAGATGCAGAACAGTCTACATCACTGTATTATCACTGAGCGGCCACACAGACCAGCAGTGACCAGTGCTCACACACTGAGAAGCACATACACACAGTCTATGGTGCGCATGTGTTATTTGGCTGGCAGGACTTGAACGATAACGAAAGGCTGACTCGGACAGCAGCAGCAGAGGGGAAACAGATTTAGCTCATTATTTCACCAGAAATAGACCAGGAATAAAGCAACAGAGTGTTTTAATAAAACAAGAATATGTAATCTGAGACTGCATGAAAAAAAAGTGCTGTGGTAAGTGTTATTTTGATGCGCAAGCAATGGCTGTTGAGCAACAGGGATGAGAATAT
>JBBMOE010000037.1:5065647-5093394 GCA_037975065.1 Chaetodon trifasciatus
TTAAATAAGATGGAGAATAAAACACGCTTGATAATGACAGTAAAAGTAAGATAGAATAAGGATAAAAATAAAGATAAAGACAACCTAGAAAAACAAAAATAAAATAATAAAATCTAGGTAAAAATAGAGCACATAGAATGCACAAGATCAAGTGAAACAGAACAATTTAAGAGAAGGGCAGACGTGCATCAGCGCGAGGAAAAGCAGAAAAGTTTCAGACCTGAATCAGGAAGTCAGAACTGTTTTTAGCTCTCTTTTAAAAATATTCAGCGAGCTGCTTCCCTGATATCTGTAGGCAGTGTGTTTCAGAGCACTGGGGTATAATGGACAATGGCTGCCTCCCCAGATTTCTTTCGACTGGTGTTGGAAACCTCCAACAAACCAGCAGCAGATAATCGCAGTGTCCTTGAAGGCAAATAACACAGTACAGAGTGAGCGATGTAGCTCGGTCCTAGTCCATTAAAGGCTTTGTATACAAGGACCTCAGGTTAGTTTGCCTCATAAATTCTGATTGTTTGAATCCCATTTTGTTCAAACTAAAAAGTGTTGATGGAAAAAAGAAACACATCAGGTTGATAAACAAGCTTCATCCAGACAGCTGCTGTGTCTTCTTCATCATTTCCCTTTTTATACAGCACAAGCGGACGAGCTAGCACGGCTAACAAAAGCTAGGATCCCGATGCTTTCAGCTGTCTCCATCCACCATGTGACCCTCCTACTGCAGGCTGCAGTAGTCTCACTACAGTTACTGCTACAGCTTCTTTACCAGGATCAGTTCAGACGGCTCGTTAATGAGGGATAAAAGATCTAATTACAAACATGTGAGTTACTCAAAATGGATTATTTTAATATAACTGCAGGAAACAGCTTGCAAACATTTCAAGATAGTAAAACATTGTGTGTCATAACGTCAGACTCTGGTCAGAGCTACATTTTGACCCCAGATGCAGTCACTAGGTTTTGTTTTTGTGGGCAGTGTAACACTTGTGATTCAGCCTGCTGTTTGTGAGTTGTTTCCTGTCCTAAACACATGTGGAGTCAGCCGTTCCCAGAAAAAAAACTCTTGTTCCACAGGAAGTGATGTGCTATCCATTTCTGAGCGACCTCTGGAAAGTCGGCCAAGTCGTCCAACCATCAGCGCTTACCTTAAAGAAGCTGCCGCTCCTGTCTGTGAGGCCGCTCGGGGGATTCCTCGGCGGCGAGCTGGAGGCCATGTTGTCTTCCTGTCCACGGGACTGGTTAGCTCTTGCGTCTGGGAGTGTGTTTACGTCTGGGACGGCGTCTGCAGGGGCCAGAGCTCTGTGGGTCAAAAACACACTTCAGCTGTGGCGCAACCAGAGGAAATTCCTTCTTTGGCCACAGCCAGTATTATGGAGGTGCTGGTCTGCTAGAATGCTTTCACTGTGACTCTCTGTCTCTCCTCTTGCTGTCTACACAATCACCTCCCCTTCTCCTTTCACTTTCCTGCCTCCTCTCTCTTCGTTTCCCCTTTCCTTCGCCCCTTCATCTCAGATAATTGCCTCAATCCTTTTTCATCTCATTCCAGTCCTCAGCTTATTTTTGGCCTGAACAGCTGTCCTCTCATTACCTGTCTCTCCTGTTTCCTCCCTCTCTCACATTGTCACACTCTCCTTTTTTCCTACATTTTGTTCCCATGTCCTCAAACATACAGTACAGAATTCATTTTCCATTTGGAGAGCCTCTGTGCCAGCACAGCTGCCCTTCTTTCCCACCCATCACAGCAGAGGGTTTTAGGGCTGTGGTGCTTCGGTAAGACTCCACGCTAAGTCAAAGTCTAGTGGTGTTGAATGGCTGAAGCTGTATTCTAGCCTTGGCTTTGTGTTTTTGTTTCCCTTTCCCTTTCTCCTCACTCTCTGTCTTTACTGCTATCTTTAACTCTGTTTCTCCATCTGTGCTTGATTTGTCTTTGTCCTCCCTCTTTCTCTCCAGCCAGGTTACAACCAGTAGGCCGGCCCTTCCCTTCCTGGCAGAGGTTCACAGCTCACGCAAGCTGGGGAGATGCTCCATCCGTCCACACATGCACTTTCATCTCACACAGGAAGGAAGCTATAACCCCCATCAGCTCAGGCTGAGGGGGAGGAAAGAAACAAATAGAACGCTGACAAACATGGCAGAGAGTCAGCAGTCACTTTCAGACAATCCAATGTGAAACTATTTCTAAACACAAACTTTAGCAGAGTGGAGGCATGAGTAAAACTCCAAACACTCACTGTGGTAACACACAACAGCACAGCACAGGACTGGAGCAGACACTGACTCCTGAAACAACAGAGCTTTTTAGACTCTCTTAGGTCACTCTTCTGGTTTTACGACATGCCACTTTACTGCTTTGAGTCACTATTACCATTTTCATCAGCCTCTATCCAGCAGCAGCAAGCGGCTGATTCCAGCAAAAAGGCTCTGATAGCCTCACCACGCTGCCGGCCCGAACAACAGACAAAGCTGATGTATCAGAGGACATCACAGCACTGCAGCTCCACAGAGACTCCACTGAGAGACTTGGCAGTGTACTCTGTGTATGACTTGTTCCAAATAGTAAATACAAGCAATCCAGCTGTTTACTGACAACATCAACAAGGAGGTTAAACTGTCTCTTATGCTGCTTTAGAACAGTGCAGCATGTGAGAGGGGACTCACAGCATGTGAGTCCAGATCTCATCTGTCACACACTTGTCCCTCAGCTCTGATGCACATTCACCTGTTACAGATGACCACAGAGACAGATGACCCACAGCCAGCTGGTGACCTGTGGATAGAGACAGCTAATCTGAGGCTCAACCAGGTTCAGCATCTACCATGCAGGAAGCTGAAGCAGAGGACAGTGAGGGAGACACCGAGGACAATGAGCAAGATTCCGTTTATTAAGACACACGATATGTATGGGGTGAGCAGCAAACACCATCTGATGCTACTCACCTGAGTTTTTCACTTTTTCTGACTAAATAATTACACAGTCAACTGAGAAATCACAGATGGCAGATTAATCGATAATGAAAATAACTGTTAGTTTCTTAGCAAGCTGCAAAGAATGACTGAGGTCAAATAACTGCTGACTTTGCTTCATATCTGGTGACCTGTGCAGCGACTGCACTGTTTCCTGACCGTCTGAAAGCAGAGCTGAGAGTCTGGCAGCCTGGTTTCATTTCCACAGACAGACAGAAGTGGAAGAAACAAAGACACAGAGAGCCTCAGCAAACAAGGGAAAAATGAAAGGATGAATTGTGGGAAACAGATCCCACTGAGGAAATTTCCTGGAAATCAGTTTGCGATGACTCTTTGAGCTCTTCTGCTGTTAATTGTGTAAAAGACCTGAAAGTGGCCAAAGTGCCAAACAAACCTCTGACAGGAAGTAAATAGAATTCCACATGCATGATAATGAACCAGAGAGCATGCTGGGTGTTGTAGGAAACAAGATGACCTCCTACCAGGGCAGCTCCTATTTGCGGCTCTACTTGGCAAAACCAACTGTGGGAATGTCCTGAAGCCCCTCACCCCCACCCCCCCACCGAGACACTCAAATCACATCAAACTCTCAACTAATGCCACAATTTTATGCTCAGTCAGTGCACACGGACCACTGCGTGTCTCTGTGTGTAGCCTGTGTGCGTGTGTGCGTGTGTGTGTTTGTGTGTGCAGCCTCAGCTGCAGCTAAACAAAGACACATCTGAGTGTGTACCCCTCCCTCACAGAACCACAGAGAAGCCCCCTGGCACTGTAGAACAGAGACACACTGTTTATAAGGTAAACACACACACATGCACACATATGTCGATACATTAAAAGGCGTAAACTAGCATATAAGACATTTACATACACAGGTAAACATCAAGACATGGACACATGCAGAAATACATTCTCCAGTTCATAAAGAGAAACAGACACAGGAAGAGCACACCCCTCCCCATACATACACACACGCCATTGTGTTTGACATAATAATAATAAAAAGGGAGACAGCAGGACTTCATTAAGCTCTGGTATTTGTGTTTTAAAGACCACGCTCATGGCGGGAGCCTAATTTTCTCTCAGTGGGTGTCACGCTAGCTGTGAAGCTGTCCTATATCAGCTAATGAATGGCTTCAGTGTTTGATGGCAGTGAATGCAGACGTGTGTGTTCTCAGCGGCACTCCTTTAGTATCATTTCATGTCTGTTGATTCATTTCCTTGATTTACTTTACATATTAGAGATTATAACTCATCTAACCTTAGGGAATGTTTTATTAACTGTGAATTCATAATTAATAAGGGGTTAGAGACGCTTTATAAAGCAGGGGTGTCAAAACCTCCTTTGCAGGGTCAAACCTGAATTTTAACACAGGCCACAGGCCCAAAGCAAAACACTTATTGTGTTGTTAAGATGCAAACAAACATCTATTTCATGTCATTTTCTTTATTTCTGAAAAGTATTACCCTTTCTGTATAATGAATTGCCTCGCAGGGTGGATTAAATGGTGCTGCGGGCCGTACGTGAGCTGAAGGCTGGACTGCTGATGGCACACTATGACAAGACTTAGAAACAAACAGCAGTCAGTCCTCAGCTGGCAGCACATCACGGCTGACAGTGCTTTCATGACTTGAGTTGATCTGTGTGCTGCAACGGCGAGCACATGTCACAAAGACGAATGGTGTGATTTTTATGGGGAACTAGGGCACGAGCACATAAATTACCTCTGAAAAATGTTATGTATCTTCAGCAACAACAACAAAAAACTAGCAATCTGCTACAGACTGCATGGAGCTCAACCACCAGGCTGAACAGCAGGGGGCATGACCACATGGCCTCCTGGCTGTATGTCTGACAACATTTAAAGACTTTTGTCATTGATGTTTCTTGATTTTACTTGAGTTGTCTGTCCACATCTTTTATGATGTTTCACTGTGGTTTTTAAACATCAATCTGGTCCTGGTCCTTTTTTTTTTTATTACCCTTGGGTTTTACTTTGTCGCCTTCAAAGTCGAAATGACACTAATGGCTAACAGGCTGACAGCAGGCATCATGTTCTCCTAAGAACCATGAAAAAGTCATGCAACTGTACTTTTCTTTTGATGACAAGTATGATCTGGATCTATGTTTCATATGAACATTCAGTCTAACAGGACTGCTGACCCCATCTGGGATACTTAAAGTGCACTGCAAAAGTACTGCAAGCGCCCAGCATGGCCTGACTGGTGTTGATGCTATACCCCAACAGCCCCTCTGCCCCACCCAGGAAAAACAACCCAAACCAACAAACTTTATCTGTTTGTTTGAACTGTCAGGACAACATGAAGTGCTGCTTCATGTGTCGCTGGTGAGCTCCAGTGAGGAGTGTTAGGCTGACAGGGCTCCATGCTGCTGTCAGAGAGCAGAGCATGAGGAGGGGGCTGCAGGCAGCTGCACAAACCCACTGCAGATAAGAACTCCCACACATGGCTCGTGTTATTGCCTTGAGATGGACCACATGATGGTGTATGTGTGCGTGAGTGTGAGTGTGTCCACAGGGAAGAGAGTGTTTGATTTTAATACACTGACTTTTACCATTTTCTTGAAAAAAGACAAAGGAATTCTTTCAATGATGAAAGAGTCTCAGCTGCTTTAGACATTTAGTTGTGATGGTTAAGGTTAGAGCCAAGGGGCTGGGTATGCATTATGTCAACGAGTGTCCTCACAAGTATAGAAAGACCGACTTTAGTGTGTGTGTGTGTGTGTGTGTGTGTGTGTGTGTGTGTGTGTGTGTGTGAGAGCAGAATTTGGGTCAGTGGTTCTCTGTGAGTTCAGCTGAACCGACTGGCCCATGTTGTGCTGGTTAGAGAGGAAACACTTGGGTTTTAAGAGTATGCAGGAATCTGATCACTCGTCTTTCTCACTCAGGGATAAAAGTTTGGGATTACTTTCATTTTTTCCATGAAATGTTTATGGACCTTGTGTCAGTCAAACACCAACGTGACCAACTGCCTAACCTCTAATCACAGCTTTAGAAGTCCTGCAATAGCAACGTGCCAACGCTCAGAATCTCCATCAAATAAGTCAACCCTCACGTATAATAAGAGAGCTTCTGGCTTAAATCATGGTGAGAAACCGTGTCAGGCACCAGCACCGCCCAGCCACAGCTTTACGCAGTAAAGGTCAGCCGAGAAAAGCCTGGGCTGTTTTCTCTGGGCTACTCCCCTTTAAATTAGTAGCAGGAACACTGGATCAAGCCGAGCATCGAGCCCAGCGCGGGGAGGTGGGACGCATCTGCACGTCTTCAGATTTAAAAGGAAGAGAGAGAGGAAAGAAGACGGAGCAGATGGGACGGGAACTTCAAAATGAACAGAAAATATTTTAATTACCCTGCTGAGTCATGGAGGAGATATGGAAGACAACCAAAGGGTAAACATACACCGGAAAGTGGATTTAAATGACTTCAGCCCGAGCCTGGCTGGAACCAAGGCTGCACTACCAGCCAGGCAGAGTGAGCAGCTGTCCAGGGGCCACACACCCTCAGGGGCCCTAAAACCCAACGTTCCCTCTTTGGCAATTAGAGTGTGGTGTTTTGATTTACGTTGAATTTCCTCTTGAATATACACAACAAACAATATCAACAATATCTTACTGAGAGTTAGAGGAGAAGATCAACAGCCCTCATATCTGTCCACTACATATGAAGCTACCGTCTGAGGCTGGTTAGCTTAGCTTAGCATAAAGACTAGAAACAGCCTACCAGCACCTCTACAGCTCACTGATGAACACATGAATATGAGCATTTCTTCTTTTACTTCATGACAAAACTAAGGCTGCACTGAAAACCTGCACAGCAGAGAAACTTTTTTCATAAAAGATCTCTGGAAACATCGACTCACTCAACTTGTACGATCACATAGAAACTGAGGGCATTTCTCCTGAGTGCAGCTTATCCTGATAACAAGAAAACATGGGGGGAATTAGCCGAGGGCACCAAACTTACAGGACCATCACTCCTCGCTCATTTTGTATTACTTGCAACATGGAAAACAGTTTTTTCTCCTGCAGTGAGTCTTTGAGGATTCTGGAAATACCTCAGACCAGCTGTAAAAGTTGGGTTTTTCAATCAGCCCTGCTCAGAGGCTCCTCCATTTTTACAGTCTGGTTCAAATACCTTCATTATTTCTGCTGATATTCATCTCACATGCTGAACGTTTTTAAATAAACTTGTGTTTAATCACATAATTACCAGTGACAGCTAACAGAGCTGGGGTGGAGCAGTATTCCAGCTGCTTTCTGGAGCTGTGGACAGAGTATGGTGAATCTGTCATGCAGTCTGTGCAGTGAGGGGGAGGAGTCGGGGGTCAACTAGAGCCCACAGCTCATTTTAGCTCCAGGACCCCTCAGCTGGTTAGTCCTGCCTGGACAGGATGGAGGAAACCATTTAGTCCAGTCAAACTATGACTGTTAATAAGGTCTTTGGCTGATGCATGCCAGCTGCTCACCTACATATTCTGACTGCATGCATAAAGCTGATATTCAGTGTGTTTCATTTCCTGGCCTGCTGCAGATCACAGCAGACATCAGTGTGGCTCCTGTGAAAGTGTTCAGTGTTAACATCCCCCACAGGGACAGTTTATTCTCACAACGGTAACCTGAGTGGCCGCTTCCTTGTCCAGCCAGGATGACATCACTGCTCACAAACCTCACAGACTTCTCAGTTCTGCCTTGAACTTCCAGAAAAGAGATGTCTGACAGGGGATTGCTTTCAAGTCTAAAGTCAGAGTTATCACACACAGGTAGAGCGGAAACATCAGGCATCTCTAGAGAGTGATAAAACAAACACACCTGAAAGACAGCAGATGGACATGATGCGAACAAACTACTGAAGAGCTGCAGGTTCTTCTTCATTATTTGTCACTGCAGCTGATTCGTTTCCCCATTGCAGTCTGTAACCCTGCCAAAAAATCCCTGGTTTAGCAGCGAAGCTAATCTCTCGAACAGATTCCACAGAAGATTAATGAGGAAACTGACCCCTTCACTCCACTTACACAACATCAGCTAACTGCTCATTTAGAAAAGACTGAGAGGCCAGAAGCGAGCTGCAGGAGAGCACCGTATGTGCTGCGTTGAGTCAGGTTCAGACAGGCCCACGTGTTTCTGAGGGAAAAACATCACCTCTCAGAGAGGAGAGGAGCTCGGGTGGAGCTAAAGTTCTCCAAAGTTCAGGTGTTAACAGTGGAATAAAACCTGTGACAGAAATGAGTGAAGTGAATATTTTTCATTTATTTATTAGTAAAAATGTATGCTTCCACTTGGTGGCTATAAGAAAATCATTATTCCATCAACAAATGAATGTTTAGGCTGCAGTTATTTATGTTTTGTCTCTTTTAGTTATGACAAGTGAAAGGAACTGTTCAAATCCAGTTTCATTCCTTCTTCTTGTAACATGGGAGGGGTCTGAAGAAAATACTAATCATTTCTGCGAGGGTCCTGTTATTCCTGCAGTCATTTTGCACAGCCTCTAAAATGAGACAGACCTGCAGCGTAAGGCCTGGAGGAGGTGAAGCATATGGAAGCTGTGTCCACTCCTTTGAAGCCCTGTCAGCCTGTGTGTGATGTACAGCCCTCATGTGTGTTCACTTTGACTGGAAGCTTCATGTCATCAGTAAAGACTTGAGGTATTTTCAGCGATGCTTCTGCAAGAGGACAGGAGCAGCCTAACAGAGCAGGAGGCACTCAGACCTGCAGACACCAGCAGGACAAGGCTTCAGTCTGTGTCAGCCAACATGCACAGAACTCCTAAAGTTAACAGCTGGACCGACTCAGCACAACTTTTTGCTGCACCCGGTCCTGCACATTGCACATTGTGGATCAGGTATTTGAGTCTGTGCTACAGACAGACAGACAGACAGACAGCAGAAAGCCTTTCTACAGGAAAACCTTCATCCAAGCTGTGGACAGTATGTCTGAAAACTCGACATTTCCGTGCGGAAAAGCTGCGGGTTAGAAGCAGAAATAAAGATGTCGAGTCATGAAGACGAGAACTTTTACTGACCTTTAAATCGTCTCCAGCAGCTTCATCAAACGCTCTTGCTCCTCCGCTTGTGCTCCATGAGGAGAGAAGGAGCCTCAGTGTCCCCGAACTCGCTGGGTTACATGGTTCAGTGTCGGCCAGAGACAGAGACCTCGGCTTTGGACCCCAGCTCTGAGGTGTGACTGCCCCTCAGGAGGAGGACGGAGGAGAGCGGTGGTAATATGACGCCTCCGCCTGATTGGCTGAGGAGGTGGCGGCCATTTAAATTCCTCAGACCAGTCTGACATGGAGAGCTGCGAATCAGACGAGAGAGCAGCCGAAGAGTGTGTGTGCAAGAGGAACTGTGATTTTAAGATGCGTTTATCTTATATGCACACTGAGTGTGTGTGTGTGTGCAGAAGTAACTATGTATTGTTTATCTTTATTCTGTTCTAATTTAATATTTGTGTGTGTGTGTGTGTGTGTGTAATATGAGGGAGCAACTACATGTACATGTAATTGTTGTAAAACTGTAAATGAACAATGAGAGCTAAAGTAAGACATGGAATCATTTCTATCTGTGTCAATACTCAGTTGTATTTAATGGTAAAGAAATAATTGGCATAATCATTTGCAGGCTTATGATTTGTTTGGCCACTTCAGCGGAACAAGCAGTAAACACAACACTGACACATTACAGCCTTGAAGTTGTTCTAGTGAATGTCCTCAAAAGCTGCCCTCAGACACAGAATTCATTTGGAGTTGCCACCTGTGTCCACCAACTCTGAAAAAAATGGGTTTATCAGACTGAGGGACCCGTCTCACATTAAACATAAAATGACCCATTCATGTAAAAACATTGATTGGTGCAGCTTGAACAGGAACTCATTTTGTGTCACCACATTTATCATCCTCCAGCACAGCGCTTGTTCTGTCTTGTTAGTTCATCAGTCTGACCCTCTATAAATGATGCTTTATTAGAAAATGACACTGAATACTTAATGCTAAAATAAAACCACCAAACTTGATGATCAACTTTAAACATGTGTACAACATGACTGTCAGAATGTTAGAGGTACAGTCAGCTTCACAGGATAATTGGTACCATAACTGTAAATATACTATAAAAGGTTTGCAGATAATAGAGTAAAGATATGCTGAGTATACTGTATGTCTGACTTTAATGATAGGATAAGTTGCTGTCGAGATAAACAGGAAGTTAATGATGAAGTCACGAACAGCTCATAAACACATGAGAAAATGACTTGTGTATGTAAATCAGTTTATTGCAAGAAGACCACTGGGAACAAGGCAAACATCTGTCTCTCCCTCTGAGCTCTGCCCAGAGGTCCTCGTCAACAAAAATGAGGATTTACAAACAATTCAAAAGACATGAGCATAAAACGACATTAATTAGCTGAAAACTAACTGTTGGAGGCCTACATTCTAAATACTGTATATATCTCAAATATAACTGCTCATCAGAAGTTATTCCAACATCTGTGTTTATAATAGCATATCCCTCTGATATGTACAGCATAATCAAGACAGTGCCTTTTTGATCTTGGAAATTCATTAAAATTACACACAAAATAATCAGAATTATGACAGAGGCATGCAAACCGACCAGTATTTGTCTCTAGTAGCCTACCTGAAAATTTACCCAAACCACTTCCTACTGCGTGTGTAACAGCCACCTCTGAGGGTTTAACACAGCTCTACAGCGCTCTCTTGTGGCTGCGGGAGTAGCATCTACACCTCCAGAGGACGCTTTAAAATATCTGCAACTCTATTAACATGACAATTCTCCTTCAAGGTAAAATAAAAATACATATCTTCCACATTTTGTTTGAACACATGCTGAAACAGAGTGGCAATACTGTTGACAAAGGTGTTTTGTTTTTTTTTTGGCTCAAATACAAGCAGGAGAATGGCCACAAGCGTTGCTTTTGAAGCCTCAAATACAAGGGATAGCACAAGAGTTCAAGCACTGTGTTGAAAGAACAGTATGTTGTGAAAGTTAAAAGGGCAGCGCGCCATCAGCACGCACTTCCTGTTTTATCTGAAAGTGAATCTTTTACATCTGTGATTTATCACTAATTCAACATGCGAGAGGATTAGCAACAGCCACCACCCATGTTTGGACCAGTGCTAAAGATTGCATTTTCAGTCCACCTCGGCAACGCATCCCCTGCCGTGCATCATCGTCAAAAACCACTGGGTTTGTCCCAATATACAAATGTTGCATTATCTTTCCAAACTATACAAAACTTATAAATTATAAAGTTCTATTCTTAAATATAAACAACATCAAGTCAGTTTCCAGTACTTAGATTATATATTAGATACAGTACATTGTACAGCTCCGTCGTCAGAGTGCGGAGAACGTTCCATTTGATACACTGTACATGATCCAAAGGGCTGAAACTGGTGCTTAGACATGATCTTTGAATAAATTAATTCATAAATAAATCATGATTATGTCTTCCCAGTAACAGTGATGTCCTTGGTTCCCCTCGAGACAAACACACACGCACACACACACACGCACACACACACACACGCACACACAAAGACTTTGCACTCGAGCTGACTCTTAAGTCCAAATCTACGACTCTTACCCCTATTCTAAAAATACTTTTGGCTTTAGGAAGTAACAATGTTATACTCAACTCAGAGACTAAACTAATTCTTTAATATCGTACAAAGGGTCTACCGTCTACAGGGGAACTGGAAATTCAGTAGTTAGATGTTTTGAGTACCTGTAGAGGCTTTGCAATGGTAGAATAATATCTCTAATCAATAAAGTGACAGTGCTGGATGTCAGTTCCAGGGAGATCCCTTTCCTATGTGGGGTTATTAAAGCAAAATAAAGCCCACACCTACTTGGATATGCCTGTAGAGAGAGAGAAACAAACAAGAAGAGACTATGTGAAAAGTGTTAAATATCTAGACATTGCAAAGCTACAGTTGACCTGTGGCGAGTACAGCATGCTATGTTGGCTGGTACTGAGCACGGGACACATGTCGAAGCATTGTGAGTGTGGTACTGTCAGACCAAATCACTACGGTAAAACATAAAATACGGTGACTGCCATGGGATCGTTCAGCTTTGAGAGACTGATCCTGTTGTGCATAAGAGAATCCCATATATCAACTAATATTAGTACTTATATAATCCTCAAATATATACAGAGAAAGCCAGTTTTTACTTAAAAATACCTTAATCGTGTGCTTATATCCAAACTTGTACAAAGAGTAACAAACAATCCAGTTAAAAATCGCTGTTAGCGCAGGATTTCTCTCTTTCTGCCAGTCAGTCAGTTACAGTAGCAGCTTCTTCACCAACAGTAGCCTAAGTGTTGGTGTTAATACAGTTGAGTTCACTCCAGCCAACCTTTCGGTTCATTAGACGATTGGCAGCAATCTCTGCTGCTGGGACTCTCTTTTCACGCCTGCTGTGCGGTCCCAAAAAAACCAAACTTCCGGCGTCTTCTCTCCTGTGTGTATTGCACCAAAGATAAATCATATAGAGCTCTATTTTTCTATTTGAAAAAATAAAAGGTAGGACTTGGTTCCAAGGCGCAGAGAAACTGGAAGCCAGGTGAGGTTTCCTCGATTAACCAGAGAAAGAAGAAGAACAAGAAGAAGAAGAAGGAGAAGAAGAAGAAGAAGAAGAAGAAGAGGAAGAGGAGGAGGAGGAGGAGGAGGAGGAGGTCAGTGGATGTCTCGACACATAGGAAGATTGACAAAGATGAAGACGTTGAACTCAATGAGGATGGAGAAACAAAGAAAGATGGCGTACAAGATGAGGCAGGCCAAGCCCAGTCGCCAGTCCAGAGTCCATTTGTTCAAATGGACACCGAGAACCTACAGGGAAGAGAGACTGAATCAGTGACACCTTCAATACGGCACAGAACGAGCAGGGCAGAGGGTCGAGCAGAGGAGAGACCGGCCCCAAAGGTCATGGCTGGACTCAAGGCTGGAGGTTAGGTTTCAAAGCTGGGTAACACTTTATATCAAGGTATGCATATTCACCACTGACAAGTAACTTAAATGGTCAGCATGCATATTAGCAGCATATTGGCTCTTTATCCCACTGATCTACAGGTGGCAGTAATGTTCCAAGAATGAATGTATCAACAAAGACAGAAAAGAAGAAGACTGAAAACCAGTACACATGAAAGTAAACAATGCTGGAATCAAGATACACTCATGGAAAGGTTCTGTGAGGAAGACTCTCAACACACTTGTTAGACCTCAGTGATTCACACAGAGCAGTCTGGTGACTAACGCTGAATGTAAACTAACTTTTGTTTGTTTGGAGAAAACTGCACAGGCCACCTTGAAGCTGTCAGTACTCTGCTCACTCCTCCTGTGGGGAGTGATGAAGTGGGATCCTAGATGCCCAACATAACTGCTGTACATATTCTACATTGAAATGATGATCCATTCCACATGAGTTGCCTCCTTTTATAATTTCCCTCAATCAACTGTTGACAGATTTGCAGTAAACAGCTACATAGAACTTGACGTTCAATTTCACAACTCAAGGTGATGCTGAGCGACTCTCAGCGTGCTGACTAACAGTGCCGATAGGATTTCATTGAGCCAGCCTGGCGAGTAAAAGTCAACATGTCATACTCTCTGTGTAAATCTATGGTTGGATTCCAAACTAAGATGTTAGATGAGCATGCTTTAGCCCCCAGAATCGCCCGGACAGCCCAGCTCAGTAAGTTGTAACAGTCCGGTACTTACTGTGACGAATACTGAGGCTAGCAGAAGTCCAACAGAGAATATGAGACCTTTGCTGTTGAGATGAACCTGAGGAGACAAACAGAGAGATGAAAGTATTTTACTCACAAGAGATATACAGCCAGGCTTCCTTGATGGCCTTAAAATATAGTTTGTTTTTTTTTTTTTTTTTTCAAAAGTCAGGTCCAAACAAAAGTATGCAGAGGCTTTGCTCTGTTCTATCACACACAGAATCACTTCCAGTAATTATGCAGCCAGGGACCTTCATCACACCTCTTCTAATTTCTTTTTCTCGTGTGAAGAGTGATCAGCAGGCCGATCAACACACAATATCTTCTCAGTGTACGGTGATAAACCGTGCCGTGGCCGTGGCCAAACAAATATTGTGTGGTTGTGTTTGTGCACAGCACTGATCTTAAACTCCCTCACTGCTCTGTGCTGAATATTACAGATTATTGTTTCCGTCCTTCATGAGCGCAGCTCTGTTCTATTCTGGTCTAAGTCTAGCAGAATCTCCTGCGGCTGAGCTGAGAAGCACTCACGTTGGAGCCGTAGTCGATGCAGAGTGTTTGCAGAGCCCAGGGCAGGCCCAGGCCCACCAGGATGTCAAACACATTACTGCCTATGGAGTTGGAGATGGCCATGTCTCCCAGACCTGAGGCAAGGAGAGTAACACTGTCAAGGTCTGTATACGCTCAGGAGACAAGTCAGTTATGACAAGCAATACTCTGCTGTGCACCTCCTTCTCCTAACAGCATTTCAGCTTTGTTTCACTCAACACAAATACTGATGTTAACTTCCTGTGTCTTGTTGTTCCTGAGTGTGTGTGTGTGCGCTCACCTTGTCGTGCGACTATAACACTAGCCATGCAGTCTGGGACACTGGTGCCGGCTGCCAGGAAGGTGATGCCCATGATAACGTCAGGAATTCCCAGAGTGAAGCCGATCACAGTCACCTGAAAACAAACACGTGTTGTCCCCATGCACTCTTTTATCTGTAGTTCTGCAGTGCAGGTAACCAAATAAAATATTTCCCAACTGGAATTAAATTACAGTAGTTTAACAGTTTTATGCACCCCCAGTATAAAAAACCCTAATACAATTTAGCACAAAATGTACACCATCTGTCTATCAGTGGTCACTGAAAGCATTCAGTTTCAGCATGCTCATAAAATGAAGAACAACACCAGTCTTAATAACGGGCTGTACTAAAATGACTGGGCTGGGGAGGGGGCTGAGCTTTACGTTTTCACTGTTGAAAAAAGTAAGACCCTCTCCAGCCTTGTTAATATTGTCATTACCCTTGAAAAAAACACAATTCCCTCTCATAATATGTTAAAACAACAGTCAAAACAGTTTTAACAATTTCTTTCACTAAAAGTTCATTAAAACTTTACAGTGGTGTGCTCCTATTCAGTGGAAAAAATGTTTTCATATCTCCATCAAATCTCAAATTATAGTGGAAATAAGTGGAATTAGTCATTGACTAATTAGTGAAATTATTACAAATACTATTAAATAGTGCATCCTGAAGTTTCCAGCCATCAGTTTTTGAACCAATGAGTGATGAAGCTGTGCATTCCCAATTAATAATACTGACATAGACAGAAATGTAAATTCACCCGATAGAATAAGTTACCAATGTCTTATGCTAGACTTACATTATATCACAGGCTAATATCTCAGTTTACTGTAGTTCTGCTCTCTGTTATGATGCAGATTTAAGTGAGAAGATAATGCTGCACTGTTAATATCTATAAAGATCCACATCTGTCCAGCTTCTCAAATCTTACTCAGTCTTATATTAGCAACTAGTTCAATTTGCTAACTATTGTTGACTGCATGTGGTCATACACTATTTTATGATGTAACTATTTAATTATTTCTATTTTTTTAATTCAAAAAGATGAAAAAGATCAAATAATTGTTGTACAGTCCCCAAAGCTAAAAGCTCTCAAAGGATACTATCTCCCAGTTTCATGGAAGCAATTCTAACATCTTTAAAGATCAGGATGTGTTTCCAGCGTGTTAGTGGGTGAGACTGACTGCACTGACCATCCAGACCATGATGTAGGAGAGGCCAGCGATCCAGATGGTGGCGGTGAAGAAGGAGACCATGAACCATCTCTCCCAGCGGCGCTTGGCACAGTTGGGCACAGTGCAGAACAGAAGCAGAGACAGCGGCCACATGGTCATCCACTTCAGCTTGTTACACACCCCAGCTGGACAGATAAGGACAGAGACGATGGTGACTTCAGTGATAGCTTTTATTGACAGTGAGCATTTTGTTTGAAAATGTCTCACGTGCTGTACCTGGAACTTTGAACGGCACCAAGGGGCCATTACTGTCATCTTCCCCCTCTCCTTCCCCGTCGTTCTCATTGTTCTCATTGTCCTCATTTTCATTCTCTGTCTCATTCCCAGACTCCAGTCGCTGAAGTCTGCACCTCCCGTTCAGACCCTGCTCAGCCCCGCCCATCCCATTCTCTAAGCCCCGCCTCCCCTGCGCCCTGGCGGCTGAGTCAGAGTCGCCATTAGTGATGCGGTTGACTCGAGTCTCAGTGGTGTTGATCAGTCTTTGTCTCTGGAATAATTAGAAAACATCATAACAGACAACGTCACACTTTGACTACGACACGTCCATGAACACATTTGGACATTTTGTAAAGTTCTGGAGCCTGACTGGCAGTGAGTCACATCCATTTGAGTCCCAGTTAACTCTTCAGGTTTGTTTCATTTTTTATTCATATTCCAAAATTCAGATATCTGTCTGAAGCAGAAGTTAATGCCCTTTTCTCTTCTGTCTGTCAAAAGCCCAAATTTGGTTGTTTGGTCTGGATTTACCTCCAGACTGTAGTCTGCAGCAGACAGGTGCCTGACAGACAGTGTTGGCTGTAACACCCAAAAGAAAATTAACATTCGTCCCACTCCTTCTTCTGTTGAACGCAGACACTGTTATTTGGTTTGTATTTATGCTAAGACTCTGGTTTGGCAGGGATTTTTCAAAGTAACTTAAGTTGACAAAAGTATTTTCTCTTGAGGGAAGCTTTGCTGCTTTTCAACTTTTTCCAGTTTGAAAGAACTTGTAGCATGAAAATGTGCAGAACTCAAAGCAGAGTCCAACATAGTGTACACACGCATGTGAGTCCATGTGCAGTTTAGTGCATTTGTACCTCATTGATAAGCATGCGGGAAGCCATGGTGAGGCGGGTTCTGGGGGAGAAATGACTGGTGATCATGATTCTCATGCCAGCCTCGGAGAAAGACAGCTGGTGGGGGTACGCAGACAGCAGCTCGTCCACCATCAGCACCGATGGCTTACAGTGGAAGTTAGCTGGAAGGAAATCACAAACACGGTTGTCTGACTGCAGCACTGATTGTTTACTTTTAGGCTAACTGAAATCGATTAGTCATCCTTCTTAAAAATCATGAAAAAGTGATTTTTGAATACATTGAAAACATTTTTCTTATTGTTGGAGATGCACATGTAGTCTCCACGTGTCTCAGTACTTGACAGTTGAGTCTGCTTGTGTTGCTAATGCTAGCTTACAAGGTTGACACTGTTTAGCATCTACAAACTGATTATCTTGCAGGTAAGTTTTTAAGATAAGTGTTCAGTTTGCTCCACCTGACCAGCTAATTATCTATCAAGCCTGCAAACTGACATTAGCAGTTCACTTTTTCTTTGGGAGGTCATTCAGCCAATGTGGAACACAATGTGTCCTTGTTTGTAGATAATTAGACACATTACCTACAAAGCAAATGTGGGTTATGGTCTGTGGCCGTTTCTGCTATAAACACATACTTTCTGTGGACTGAAAGGACACACAAAAGGCCCTCTCTCTCATCTGACGTCAACCATCAGCTGAACCAACTGCCACCCTGGTTCTCTTCATCACCTCTGCAGCAGACCCCAAGGAACAAGTTAGCTGGGGCAGCACAGTTACAGAACAAGCACAGAGGAAGCAAGGTGGAGGCTGGAAGGATGTGTGCAGGCCTTGAACAGCATCTCGTGCTGGTCTCCTCTGTTAGCTGTTGCTGTGTTCTATACTATGAAGGCAGAGAGACTGAGGAGTAATCTGTGGATGGTTGAAACAGTTCCTCCTTGAGACAGTTGAGACCCTGGAGATTTTCTTTATCCTCCTAGTGGCTGCTCCCACTGAGCAACATACAGTCTGATGTAAACCATAATAAAGCCATGGCAGAGCCAAAGGCATTGGTAACATCAAAGGTAGGGTATCATGTCATGCAGGACTCCCCTGGG
Source organism: Chaetodon trifasciatus (assembly GCA_037975065.1). Lineage (NCBI taxonomy): Eukaryota > Metazoa > Chordata > Actinopteri > Chaetodontiformes > Chaetodontidae > Chaetodon > Chaetodon trifasciatus. Next base: position 5,083,626 of record JBBMOE010000037.1, read on the forward strand.
CACAAAGTAGGTTTACAGGCAGATACACATCCATCTGCACCATCTGTATCCCACCAGCATCAACTGGACCAACAGGAAGACTACTGTGAGGAGTGTCCTCGTCCCTGGTCTGCTAGGAAGGCAGAACTGGATGCAAGATGGGCAGTCACCTAATAAGCAGCTGAATGCTCTGGTTGGTGTTCAGTTTACTCAAGTAAATTCTGTCACAATATCATCCATTTCTGACGCTGACGTTTTGGTCTGCAGCTGGTTTGTAGGTTTCCTCTAAAAGTCTCTGTGTGGAGGTGGAAGCAGGACTCAGAATGTCATCAAGTAGGGCAAATTCTTCTTCACAAACAAAGAGATCACAGATTTGTTTGTGGCCATCATCACACCACATACACAGCCCAAAACCTGGACAGCAGGGTGCAGCTCTAGCATTGAAGATCTATGCTGGCAATTATCCCAGGACGAAACAGACAGAACTTTGTCGATAAAGTCATCCGTGACTGTCTTATCCTGGAGCTGAACAAAAATAGATGAGGAGTGGTGCCCCAGCTGCCTCATATTTATGTAAATTTCAGTGCGCAGAGATGAGCAGCTCAAACCTACATAGTCCTGTTAGAGGGCAAAGCCAGTGTAAAATAGAGCAGATTATGTTACCTTTCTTGAGCAGGACTGCAGTAGCATCACATGTGACATTATCCTCGAGATCAGTGCTTCCAGTCAGCCCATTGGCCAGATTCAAAGAGCTCTTCTTTCGACGGTCAAAGTAGCGATGTGCCCTGCCGTTAAACCTGGCAACGACAAATGAATAAGAAGGGGCCACAGCTTTTTAAACTAAAGGCAACTGATTGGTTAACTGCAGACATTAGCAGCTTCTGCTGATGACACTCACTTCATGATGAGGATGTAGACCACATACATGAGGATCAGGACGAGAGACTCCCACCTGCACACAAACACAAGGTCAGTAAAATGTAGAGTAATTCAGCATTTAAAAAACATATATATGTATATTGAGGCAGCTACAGAAAGTATCATTACGTACCAGCACACTTTCTCATCATAGATAAACTAAAAAGGCAAGAAAAAGAGGACACGAAAGGACATAAGACCGAGGCAGAAATTCAAAATGAGGTTCATTCTGCATTTCAACATCAACTCCACTAGAGGGCATAACCAATCCAAAGCTCAGACACCCAGGAAAAGGTCAAAGTGTGACCTTTCAGTTCATTAGACCTAATTTAAAGGCACTGAAGAAACATTTTTTTATTTTCCTCTGTAGCATGCTGCTCACTGAATATGTGAAATCATGCATTACGCTGTGACACACTGCCATCACCACGGTGTGCATGTTACGAGTGTGAGCTAGCTCTCACACAGTCCCAGCTCCATACTACTACTAACTGCATGTACAAAATGAAAGTCATTAGAGTGCACTGTTTTTGCAGCTTGCATGCAAGAAATGAACATACTTTGTTGTTATACTGGAAATAATACAATACATGCACTGCTAGACTTCAATGTCCAACCTTTGAATATTAATGCAAGCTAAACTTCAAAGAGCAAAATGTTTTTCTAAACATTGAATATCTTTTTGGAGCATTCTCTCCTATTTTCATCTTTTGCAGCTGTAAGCTGCAGAGCCTGCATTTCAGTGGTGGAGGTATTCACATCCTGTACTTCATTAAAGTATCAAATCAAATCTTAATGAATATGATTTATTATTTATCATTACCATTTGCATAAAATAGAAATGCATACCTCAAAACTGGACTTAAGTACAATGCTTGGTAAATGCACTGGTTACTTCCTACCACTGTTCCAATTCCATTGTGCATTGCTTTGTGTGACAACAGTGGCCATCAGCACACTCAAAAATGTGTTTTTTAGTATGCATATCAACGTTTTTGAGTAGACCTGATTTTGTCCCTTTTCCAGTGTGAGCACACTGCATACTCCAAACCTGCTGAGAATTAGACGTGTTATGGATTTAACACATAATACTCCATATGTATAACATGTTTTACACAACCAAACACACACTTTGCTGGAGTGGCGACTGCTGAAAAAACCCACATTTATAATGGATGTACAGTACCTGTGTGTTTGTATCGACTCTCACCTATCTAGGCAATTCTGCTGAGGCAGAAAGTGCAAATTGGGTATTGATGCCAAAGCTACACTTTCAAATTGGCCTTATACTCCTTGTTGTAAGTATATCTACATATGTCTGCAATCACCACACGTGATCATGTAAACTGTGTATTTGCTGGTTGAAAAGCTCTTACCACAATGAGGGCTGTGATAGCAAATATGTAATAAATTGAATCCCGGAGAAGAGCCCAGTGAGAGAGTTTCACTGCCTGCAAGGAAAAAGAGAAAACACAGGTAAGCACATTCACAAGAATGCAGCTTCAGTTCATACACTCCTATAGTATCACTTACACATGCTGCAGTTTATGCAGGACTGTGATACAGAAACGCCTCTGACATCATTACCATACTAATGTAAACACAGGAGCTCTTTGAGTTGACCTCCTAAATTGCAATCACTGAAAAAGTCAAATGCGAGGTACCGTCCTACGTAGGAAAGGTGACTGTGTGTTTATCGACTTTATATAATCAGATACAATGCAGGAGCCCACAGTGCAGTGACTAAGGCTGTAACACACTCCCACACAGCGCTCACACTGTATATATAGTAGATAAGTGAAGGGTCGAAAGGGTCAGAAGTCACATCTTGAGCATGCCACTCCTAGCCGTGGAATCGCTTGCTGCTGTGAGGCAGATGGCAGAGTTGGAGCAGAACAAAGCTTTGAAATGTTTGCTTGTACTCTCTTTTGCTGAACAATAGCGCTTTGTAGAGGGATCCTGCTATGAACAGACAGCCAAAGGTAACAAACAGTTGTGAGGTGCAATGGCCGCACTTGAAGATGATTTCACTGCACCCCATCCCTCCAAGCCGTGTTCCACCGCCTGCCCTTCTCCCTCATTATCTCACTATGATTACGTAATGCACAATCTGGGATTGCATCACTGTTTGGAGTCCACTGCATATATTTTTCAGAGCAGAGAGCTTATCCTTGTACTCCACTCATTTCCATGTCCCTGGCATGTCAGATAGCATCAGAGAGAGGCTGCACTATATTATGTTATCTCTGTATCTCATGCAACACACAGCACTGAGGATGCAAAGCAAAAAGTAGGAACAAACTCTCCACTGTGTCCAGACTGATGGGATGTTGTGCATGTGTCTGGTTAAGCAGCTCAGAGAAGAATAAAAAAGGAAGTGCCACACAAACAAAAACATATCAATATGGAAAGGTTCCAATGTGTGGTAGCACAAGAGCTTTCTGTTTTTATACATTTTTCTTATATTTAGGTCTGTGGATGACTGTGGCGTGAAAAATTTCAATCTTGAGCTTTAGTTTTCATATGAGACAAGAAAGTAAGATAAGATAAATCTGACAATACTGACACTCGCGCAAATTGCAGAGGCAGAGAATACAGGTATTATCACAGAGATGTACAGATATCTGTGGCTTACACGTGGATCTGATTTCCTCTGTAGCTGTAGGTGCAGCTGTTTGGTGCAGTCAGACACACGGGCTCATGCACAGAAATCAACAGTGTGTTTGTGTGTCCTGTGTTCTTTTGCACAAACATATGCATACATGCATGAGTACTTTCCCCACTTTGTGCTTATGCGGCTGAATATTTAAAGCTGACATTAAGGCTGTTGGTCGCACTGTTTGAAAATGCCATCAGGTTAGCGGCAGGTTCGGCTGCAACAGTGTAGTGTTGCTGTGTCACCGTACCTGACCGGCGAAGAAGCCACACACACCGATGATGCACAGGATGTTGAAGACAGCTGAACCCACGATGGTCCCTACACCCACATCACCTTTGGTGATGAACACCCCTGGGGAGAGAATAAACAAGCGCACACACAGCATCATGACTCCATAGAGAGCATAGATAATATGATGTACACTACTTGACATTTCCAGTTGCAACTCAGCATCTGCAGTGCTGACAAACACATGCCACACAACTGTCAAAACACATATAAATAACTCGGCCGTATTGATCATGGATCTCTCTCTCTCACGCACACACACACACACACAAACAAACAGATGCACACACAGAGAAAGACAAGAAGAAAATCTTTTTTAAGAGGCCCATAAAATCTGAATTTGCCTTCATTTTTCCATACAAATCAGGAGAAAGCTGAAACTCTCAATCCCAGCTGGTATGTATTATTAGATTTTTATTTAAAGAGTACAGTGACACAGTGTGACGGTCCTGCCTTTGAGCTGAATGTTCTTTGTATCGTTGATTCAGACAGACATGCTGAACACAACCACGATCAAAGAAAAAAAACAGGAAAAGAAAAAAAAAAACATATGGCCTCACTGGCAATTCTCTACTGCTGATGACACAGGATGACTTTAATGTGACTAACATGATTCAGTATATTGAAAGCCATGTTTATTTACTGCACATGTCTTGGGATAAAAGCACTACTGTAAAGCATCCATTAAAGGGCGTGCATGCCTCCTCCCTCTTGCAGCTACAGCATAGCAGCATGTGTTTCAGTTAGAACAGAGGTGAAGAGATGCAGCGGCGGCTGTGGTGAATACCTATGACGGATGTGAAGAGCTCAGGGGCCGAGCTGCCGGCGGCCATGAAGGTGGCACCTGCTACGTCCTCGCTGAGATGAAGACGCTGTGAGAAAGCAAGAGACAAATAAAAAGTGTGTAAACTGTCAACTGCAATGTGAGCATCCAGACCCATCGAACACACAGCCTGACCCTTGACCTCAAGTCTTTGCTGATTGTACAGATCTACTTCAGTTCCTTGCAACAACACAATACTGGTATTTTTCCACTCTGTCAAAACTTGACAGTATGTCAGTCTGGAGGAGGAATAGTTGTTTTGTCCAATAAAATGATTTCTATTTTCTTGTCAACTCTCCTTGTTACTGGGAACAAGCAGTACCTTGTCTTGTAAGGTAAAGAAACAGAACAGAAATACATTTAAATAATAATACTACACACTAAAACCACATGCAAATACACAAAAGACTTAGCTAGCTTTTCCAATACGTAGGTAACACTTATTCACTTCATGGGACACAACAAAAAAACCATTTGTTTCCTGAAATTACATTAATGCAACACCATAATCAATGTCTTTCCTTTGGATTTGAGGACCTTTAATGCCTCACGCTCATACCTCACACAGTTTCTCCAGAGAGGGGACGAAATAGTCGTCACAGACGAGGGCCAGGGCACAGAACATGTAAATGGCCTGTAGAGAGAGAGAGTGATAAATATTACACAGATCAGTATGAATATGTTCCTTGATGGGAAAAATCCATGCTGAGATGTTCTCCAGCTGCATCATTATCTGCAATGACGTACAGCTAGCTGTGATTTAGCGACTGGTATTCCAGCTTCTAGTATGAACATATCTCTGTATTTCCCCTGAGTGGTACAGTAAAGACCACCTCTCTGCTGTAAATGCTACATTAAATCTAGATCAAAATTTCCATGAAAAATGCAACAGTCAGTCAAGGAACTGAAGGCTAAAGATTCAGAGATCTGTAAATGTAATGCAGCACGTTTAATGGATCAGACATAAAACATTCATGATTAATGTAACTGTGGGATCACACTTTGTACATTTTCAAGTAGGGAAGTTAGTTTTCACTTTTCAAACATACTGGAATTTAAAAAGCCCAGGAGGGGAGGTTATTTATATGGCTTTTGCTTATTCCCCTGCTGAAATAAACTGTCAAATGAATGAACAGAAAAACAGTATGACCTCTGACCTGGAATGACAATGTGGGCCCAAGTTACAGATACACATAAAAATAATGTAGTGTTTGTTCATATATGTATATACAAGTGAACAGCAGGAGTCTCATGCAGCATGTCTTGATATACGAGGTCGTGTGTGACTGCCCATTTTCCTGAATTGCTACAATGGAGGTTAGCGTGACCCACATTTATAGGAAATATGCTAGGTTGAAATATAAAGAATTCTCCTTAAAGAAATCCTTAATACAGTTTAATTTATTATCTATCTCTTTCTATTTCAGACTGTCTCCCTGTTTCAACATTCATCATATAATTGTTTTGTGATAACCAAAGCAAATTCTGTAAATTTCAATTTGTAAATGTTGTCTTTTTTAAAATAAATGATGAAGACTCAAACTCTATAATCTTAAATTTCTTTTCCACACTAAAAAGTTGTTTCAAATTCTTACCACGACAAAATGAGATGTGTGCCATCTACAAAGAAGCTAAATGTTAATGCTTTGGAAGCCTTGGAAACAAACATCATATGCACAATAGTGGGCCCAATGTTGACCTTGGGGAACTCCACCAGTAACCTTCACTAAAAGTCCCCCCAACAGTCAAGGACTACTGTATGAAATCCTTTATATGTTATTTATTACTGGTGTATTTTTTTCCTGGTATATTTTTGCATAAACAGCCACAGCATGCAACCTTTCCTTGGTATCACATAACACATAGAACACAGAGCACAGAGAGAGGCAGAGACAGAGTGGAGATGAGAGACAGATAGTGAAGATCAAGAGAGAAAATGTCAGGTAGTGATGACAGACTGACAGGGAACGTACGAACAAAGGAAAGGCCTGAATATTCTCACACTTTTAATAACGAAGCCTTACAAAGACCTGCTTACAGCAGGAATGGCAGGGAGAGGGAATAATCCTTTTACATTTTACACATTTCACTTTGCACCAGGAGCTCATCTGTTTCCTGTTTCCGAAAGCAGGTGAGAGTGAGCTGAATACCCAAGACATGAGATGCATGAGAGCTACAACTGAGACCATGACTTTCAGTGTGTGTGTGTGTGTGTGTGTGTGTGTGTGTGTGTGTGTGTGTGTGTGTGTGTGAAGAAGAAGAGTGCCAGAAGTGCAAGGCCATCAGACACTGAGGGCAAGCAAAAAGTCAAAGGTCACATGTAATCCTGGTAACTGGGTTTAATCTTCAGCCAACGAGCCTCCTACAGCTGTGAATGAACGCGTGTGCACACTGAATGTATATCTGCGTGCATTTTTTGTGTTGCATGCGGACATGGAAGTCCTTAAATCTGTAGCTGTGTTTGTATTTGTGAAAGCAAATGTTTTCTGTGAAGTGGAGATGCCAGCATTAATGAGCTGTGCAGAGTTGGAGGGGGGTCAGCAGAACAGCTGTCAAGAGAACAGCAGCTGGAATTAAAATACTCTGACATTAAAATTCAGATATGAAGTTCTAACACAAAGTGTTTTCTGTCTTCAAGCTGAAGACCAGAAGCATACATGATCAATGACAACCTCTGACGGACAGAGGAATCACAGCAGCTTCAATTCTGGCTATTAGAGGAAGAGGAAAGCAGGCTCTCATCCAGTGTTTAAATCAGCATCCCTTAATCAAGACTATATGCTGAGATATTTTAATGTGTACAGTAGCAAGAAAATAATCAGGTGGTACTGTCTGATTGACAGCAAAGAGCAGCTGTAGGTAGAGAGAGGGCTGCCAGCACATTTATACCATTTACACTACTGTATGTCTTCTGGCTGCTCAGTACCAAGCAGAGGTGGGGCCAAGCCGTTGTGTTGCAAGTTACAAGTAAGTCTCAAGTCTCGGCCATGAAGTTCAAAGTCAAGTCCCAGTAAGACCTAAGTACAGTCCAAGTCATAAAATTTGTCTTTCAGGTCACTGGAACTATGTGTCCTTTACCAAATATAATGCCAATCAAATTTACTTTTTAACAGATTAACAATAAGTTACAGTAATTTACAGAAATAAAGAATGCCTTTAAAATTTTCATTTGTTACTGTCAAATAAACTTTGGAACATTTACATGGGATGCTGTTATTTGCATCCCAATGTGATAATCTGAGGTCACAGTTTATCTGCTGTCAGCAAGCTGGAGTTTTGTTGCAATGCAAAGAATGCAAAGAATCCAACAAACATTAGAGAGCGTGTGCACACAAGGCAAAATATTTTGTGAGTTCTCGACTATTAAGTCTCAAATTGCAACTGCCATTGTATGAATTGAATAAGACAGTCTGAGACCTTTGATGCTTCTACTTATCATTCTTAGTTACATCTAGTTTTTATTATTATTATCAAGTGGGTTTTACTCTCCATCTTAATCCACTTGAATTTTCTTCTATGTTCAGTGTCTTTTTTTTATGTCAGGCACTTGGTGCATGTGATTTCTTTGTTGTAAAGGATATATTTCCAGAACTATTAGAATTTCAGATTTGGATGTCAGTCAGAGTATAATTTGGGGCACGATATATGTGTGTATGAAATTTCCATAGCCATACCTTTGAGAAAAAACATGTTATTACATTGTGGCGAATGGCGATGTTACAAAAGGACTGGTTCTCGTATGAAACTGTCCCGAGTGCTCCACAACGACTTCTTTCTTGTATGAAGTTCGATCAACTACATCTGTCAGCTACACCAGAGGACTACTGCTACTGATAGATATATAGTCATCATATTTCTACAGTTGGTTTCGTTTTGTCTGAACTTTCCTACATGTAAATTAATTTGTGTATCCACCCCAAGATTTGATTCGCTCCAAAATTTAATGGGTTCTTCGTTGTCTCATGCTACAGATTTCCACCAATACTCATGAAAACTGAGAAGTTGTTTCTCCATGATCCTGCTGACGATCAAACCAATAAACCAGACAGAAAACAGAACCTCTTTGGCGGAGGTGAAATCAGCGATAGAAGACAATTCTGATTGCTAATGAAGACTGTGAGATGTGGTTGAAAGCTCTGGAAAAAAACTAGCAAGTGGACGTTAAGTTAAGAGTAGTTACTGTTCACATGAAGGCTCAGGATAATAATCATTTCCATTCCAATTAGTTGCAGCCATAGTTCAATAACTCGTTTAAAGGCATACGAGGAGACACTGTCAGTGCTGTCATTTAGTTTGTTCCCTGGCTCACATCCTGCATGCAACGTTCCAAACCTGTTTGGGGTTCAGTGGAGCAGTGGATATATTGCATGTCACAGTTCAAATACACAGAGAGCACGCTTTTTTGTCAGGACTGGCCCATTTTGCATCTAATTTTCCAAAAAAGCAAAGGTGGAAAGGTACAGCAGCATTACAACTACACAGTATCATTATGATCCCTTATTATCCCTTCCTGAAATTCACAGAATTCTGTTCTCTACGCAAAGTACAGTAACACCTGCTATGAAATGACATAGAGTACATTATTCAAAAGGTCAGATACCAGAGGAAATAGCTTGTTTTGATAACATCTATTTTTGGTTTTCTGTTTTTGTTAATAGAAAAGGTTACTTTCATTTGCCCTTCTGCAGCAGAAAAAGGCACCTCAGAGGGTGGGTGCACTGTAAGGAGGGACATTGCCTATAATGTCAGGCATGTACTGGCAAAGTGGTCCATCCAGTAGATCTTGGTGCTCTTTTTATGCACAGCAAAGTTCCCTGGAGACGCTGCTGTGCTGGCATGAGCTTCCATTACAGTCATCCCCCCGGAGACTATCGGCAACAGCACAACACAGCATGGGTCATCATGTACGGGAACATTCTGCCTGCCTTGTGCCAGTCATACATGAGTGACGGCAGAGGGGCTCCATCATAGCCTTGACCTCACATATTGACCCCTGCTGGGCCATGCTGAAGAGGTCAGTGGGACTGGTGATGCGTGTGCTGAACCAATGAGATACTGCCGGAGAGGAGAGGAGAGGAGAGGAGAGGAGAGGAGAGGAGAGG